>JBCEWE010000127.1:2429672-2462172 GCA_039877035.1 Silurus lanzhouensis | reverse complement strand
CCTACAGATTCAACCCCAGCAACCACCAGTCTGAGCAAACCCTGTGAGTAAATCACACACACACACACACACACACACACACACACACACACACACACACACACTCACACTCTGTACAGCACTAACGATTGGGGGGGGGGGGAGTAGACATCTAGTAGAACTAGACTTGATCAGAGTTCAGTGTGTGTTAATGAAGCTTATTCTACATTAACACATTAAATAGAAGCTCAGATGGCATTGTGTTCAGCTCTCTCTAGTGTGTGTGTGTGTGTGTGTGTGTGTGTGTGTGTGTGTGTGTGTGTGTGTGTGTGTGTGTTTTCAGGTGTGTGGTGTGCATGTGTGACTTCGAGTCCCGACAGCTGCTCAGAGTCCTGCCCTGCAATCACGAATTCCACGCCAAGTGTGTCGACAAATGGCTTAAGGTGTGTGTGTGTGTGTGTGTGTGGTGTGTGTGTGTGTGTGTGTGTGTGTGTGTGTGTGTGTGTGTGTGTGTTGGTTGGTATGTGGGTGAGTGGGTGTGTGGATGTGGGCGGGTGTGTGTGGACAGATGTGGGTGGGTGTGTGTGTATGGGTGGATGAGTGTGTGGGTTTAATGCTCTTACATCAAAGCCTGTACTTTACTGTAAATCTGCTCTGATTGGTCATATTTATTTTACTTTTGATTCCCTCCACCCCCACCCCCCACTTTTCCACAGGCTAACAGAACCTGCCCCATCTGCCGAGCCGACGCCTCCGAAGTCCAGCGGGATTCCGAGTGAACTGATCGTGACCCGTTTCACTCCTACCACATCACCACTCACTCACACACACACACACACACACACACACACACACACACACACACACACACACACACTGTCCCACCATCTCGGAGTCTTTCTCCATTTCAACACACTGGACTTCCTTTCACACACACACACACACACACACACACTCATTTTTTTTTTTTATTTTACCCTAAGCATAAATTAAGTGAATAGCTCCCGTTTGCATCACATTATCGTTAAAACACAAAAACAGATCCCTAAACCCACACACACACACACACACACACACACACACACACACACACACACACACACTAACCCCAAGAATCCAAAGACGGTTCTCTGTTGAAACGGAAACACCATCACTGCCATTTCTCTCATTCGTATTCCTTTATTTCGTACGCTTTTATTCTTTTCAGGTGGGTACAGGGTGGTGTTTTGGGTGTGTGAGTGTGAGTGTGAGTGTGAGTGTGAGTGTGAGTGTGAGTGTGTGTGTGTGTGTGTGTGTGTGAGTACTAACATTCCCGAGCGTGTGAATTTAGCTTGTAAGAGGAAGTAAATACAACGTGTGCTTTTCCTTTGCGAATAAAAATATTGCATATAAATGTATGTATGTATCAATATAGAGGGACTGAATAACACACTGAAAACAAAAAACAAAAAAAGTTGTGTTCTTTTCTTCCACAAAAAAAAAGAGAGAGTTATATCTAGGGTGGGGTTTGTTCAATTCTGATCTAGCAGTCTTATAGAATTGGAAAACTGTGTGTGTGTGTGTGTGTGTGTGTGTGTGTGTGTGTGTGTGTGTGTGTGTGTGTGTGTGTGTGTGTGTGTGTGTGTGTGTGTGTGTGTGTGTGTGTGTGTGTGTGTGTGTGAGAGAGAAAAAGTGTGTCTTTTGATTCTTTTGGTTACTCGTGTAATTTATCCTGTGTGTGTGTGTGGTACAGAACACTGGCTTCCCGTTCTCACGTGCGCTCACGTCTCTCGTCAGCTGCGAACGCTCGCGTGCGATCGGTCAGGAGGCGCCTCGTTTTTTTTTCTTTTTTTTTTTCTTTCTCTCTTTCTTTTCCAACGCCGTGTTGTTATCCTGGAAAAGAAGGATATAGTCTTCCTTCCATCGCAGTCTTAATTATTTATTTAATTTTCTTAAAGAAAAACGTGACCTCTCACGTCTCGGCAGGTTTTTCCACACACGTATGCGCTTCTCGTCGACCGGAGACCTCGGGGGTTTGTTTGCTTGCTTGTTTTTGTTTTGTTTTTTTAACCATGTGATCAAACGACCCCTGTTCTTTCTGTTTCTCAGGATTCATTCTCTGCATGTTTTTTTTTTTTTAATTTTTTTTTTTCTTTCTCATCAGCAGAGATTTTCGGAGCGAATTTTCAAAATATAGTCGATAAGTCATTGAAAATTTGGGCGCAAACAAATGACTGTGCAAAATATCCACCTCTATATAACAATACTTCTCTTGATTCACATGAATCTGCATTTCTTACCGAGAATATCGCGATCTCTCGCTCCCTCTTCTACATAAACGAGCTTCCAGGCGCCCCCTAGTGTTTGCCTAGTGGTAGTTTTTCAGAGATTGGCGAGAAATTGTATATGTTTTCCGGGTCATTTTAAGAACACGGACAGTTTTTGCTCTCCTGGAGCTCCTGGGTACATGAATTCTGTGGGATCTGTGTGGCTTGAGTGCGAAACCAACAAGTCAGAACAAAATCTCTGCTGATCGACTGCATTAGGAGAAAATCAAGATTTATTTTTGTGTGCGAAAGTCGAAAAACAGTTGAATTTTTCAGCACTACATGGTTCAGCACTTTCACAGGAAGCTTCACTTCAGCATTCTCGCTTCGTTATTAATGTATAATCAGGTAGCACAGGGGTGTGCACGTGTGTGTGTGTGTGTTCACGTGTGGGTGCGTGTTAACGACACAATGGTAGACCTAGCAAAGTCTTTTCCCAATAACGCACAACAAACTAGTTTTCCAGTTCCCAGTCACTGTCTTTCAGTCCTTTTGCGTGTCTTATAACCTGCCATAGACGCTTCATAGGATTGTCATAACCCCGACTGTCCCTGCCTCGACCCGAGTGTGTGTGTGCACGTGTGCCGGTGAAAAGTGTGAGGTGTATTAAACAGTCACGTCGTTAAGCTCTCGTAGCTCGCAAAACCCGTAGTGTCTTAACTGCAGATGCCTTTCAGCCGTTCTCCAGCATCGCATCGCATCGCATCGCATCGTCGCAGCATCGCCACGTTCCTCTCGTTCGCCTCGGATCACTTTACTAAACCCCGACGTTTTACTTTATAACGTACGTGTTTTGTTTTTTTTCCCCCTCCTGCTTGGTACAATAGCAGTTACCTCATTTTTACTATTTATGGTGTTATTGTTTTTTCCCCCTTTTTTTTTTTTATTTTTTTTTTTACGCTAAACGAATGAGAGCTTCTGATCTTTATTTTATTATTTTTTTTAAAATGGGTTTTAATTTGTTTTCCATTAAAAATACAATTGTATCGTTTAACATGTAGTTTCTTATGTATAATAACTGTAACCAAAATCATTTGAAGGCTTGATATAAAAAAAAAAAATTTTTAACAAACATTTGTACATTTTCTATGAGAGTTATTACTAGTGATGCTTTACTAAGTAGTGCAATGATTTTTCTTCTCTCTCCCTCTCTCTCTCTCTCTCTCTCTCTCTCTCTCTCTCTCTCTCTCTCTATCTCTTCTCTCTGACCCCGATTCCTGGTCTTTTTGGATTTCAAAGGGTGGTTCAGTAATAAATGTATAATGTTTTCTTCCACAAACTGATGTTTTTTTCTCCACCCCTCTTCCCTGTAAAAGCACTGAATGCTGTATCTCTCTATAGGGCGAGTATCAGAAATATTCATGGTAAGGAAGCTGATCAAAACCAGTGTTCTTTAGAAATTATTTTTGTTTATTATGTAGTATAATAAATTTCGGTTCTATTGTGACCAGCAGAGGGCGACATAATACACCCGCTAATACAGCGGCATTGTCTTTCATCAGTACACACATTCTGTCTGGATAAGAGGAACCTGCACACTGTTCTCTCCAGTCTTGGGTCATGGTGTCTGGATAGCGTTCAGATTATGGAAAGGCTTCACAGTCCTGATGTATAAATTACATCAAGTTACTTAAGTGTCTTCTGCCTTCTAACACATGGCCCTTTCACAAACGCCTTTGAAGTGCAAAACAAAAAACCCGTTGTGTCTGCAGGAAGACGCAGCTCTACCTCTGCCATGTCATTAATTGGTCAATTCTACTATTTACTAATAATTGTATAGAAATAAATCTGTGCAAATATGTTCAAACTAATGCATTGTGATACAAAATACAACTTCAGAAACAGGTTTATTGGCCATGAGTGTTGACACACAAGGAATTTATTTCCAGCTGTTAGTGACTCTCAAAATACAGACATAAATAACACTATACATTCAGCTTGTACTATACAAGACAATATAGACAGCACGAGTATTAAATAGAGCATCCGGTAAATACTTGTATCAGTTGTACACTTTTTAAAAATCGATGCATCACATCGTTAACGTTTATGCCGATGCACTGATGCGAATCGCTGAATCTTACCATCACTAGTACAAATATCTCTCGTTCCTGCAAGTACCGACGACGCACACAAGCACATGATAAATGTATTGTCCATCTCATCAGTGGTCCCATTGTGCAGCTCAACCACAGGCTTTATTGAGCCAAAAGCACAACTTCACCATATGCTGTTTAACTAGGACACACATCACTGCACGAAAATGACTGGTACCTCCACCACAGGTCTCATGGCCCAAATGTCTTCTTGGGTCCACCACCCCCTTACTGACCCAATAGATCAGCTCCCTCTCAGGGCTTAGTGCTTAAATTGATTCAACTCGGTCCCCATGATGCAGCTCTGGGCCTTGTGTTATTGAATTCTATGATGAAGCTTTTGCTAAAGGTGGCTCCTGAGGCCAGTGGTGGAGCTGCATCAGAGGCCTCACTAGACCTGAAGCTTTACAAACGAGATCATTTTTAAAAACTACTGTTATTCTTTGTCCAGAAAGCTTTTTAAGGATCAATTATTGATCAGATGAGCGGCTCCCTCTCAGCACGCTTGGCCTTTCTGTTAGAAAACTGGCTTTATTACGTATATGTTTATTTTATATTCTGCCTCATTAACTGCTGGCCTTCGAGCTGATTTTATAGACATTAAAAAAAGACAGAAGGGGCACAGGATTTGGTGTAATCAGGTCAAACTGCCCTCAGACATTTATTTATTTATTGATGCATTTATTTATTTATTGAAACCGCATCTTCCTCGTTCTACTCTGAGCAGCTTTTTGTGCACCTGCGTCTACACCATTTGGGAAAGATTCGATGAGCTCAAGGTCATTTCAGACCGAAGGTCCTTCAGGCTATAAAACCTAAGCTCATTTAGACCATGTTTAAAACAACACGAGAGCCGTGTGTCATCATTTAGGTCATACTGAGTCCAGAAAGGGACTTCGGGAGCACCGCAGGCTCGAGCCTTATTTGCATTTGGAGGAAAAAATTGAGGGAAATAACCTTGGATAAAAAGCATCAGTGAGGAGAGAAGAAGGAGAGAGAGATCACATGTAGGTGTGAGTACTAGTAGAGTTCCTGAGTAAAGATGGATAGATGGGATGGATAGAGTGAGTGGATGAATGGATGATAGGGTAGATGGGTGGATAGGATAGATGGATAGGGTGGATAGGATGGATTGATAGGGTGGATGGGTTGATGGATAGGGTGGGTGGATGGATGGATGGATAGGGTAGGTGGATGGATATGGTGGATGATGGGGTGGATGGATGGATGGATAGAGTGAGTGGATGAATGGATAGGATGGATTTATAGGGTGGATGGATTGATGGATAGGGTGGATAGGATGGATGGATAGGGTGGATGGATAGGGTGGGTAGGTTCGATGGATAGGGTGGATGGATGGATGGATGGATGGATGGATGGATAGAGTGAGTGGATGGATAATAGGGTGGATGGATGGATAGTGGGTGGATGGATGGATGGATGGATAGGGTGGATGATGGGGTGGGTGGATGGATGGATGGATAGGGTGGATGATGGGGTGGGTGGATGGATGGATGGATAGGGTGGGTGGATGGATGGATGGATGAATGGATAGGGTGGATGGATGGATGGATAGGGTGGATGATGGGGTGGGTGGATGGATGAATGGATAGGGTGGATGGATGGATGGATGGATGGATGGGTGAATGGATAGATGGATGGATAAACTAGATTTAACCAATTACATAATAAGATGGAAAAACGAGTTTGAGTTTACGATTGTATTTACCAAAAGCCCTTTTTGACCCAAGAATCTCCTTTTTTTTTTTTTTGGCTCAACTCTACAGCGGATTTATTGCTCTGCAAAAGATCTCTATTATATAACTGATTCCCCTCCATAAAAAGCGTCGTATTGCTCAAATCTCCACACTGCTGCATGAATTCATGTGGATATTTTATTCATGAATGACTTTGCCCAGTCACAGAGACGACCACTGCACTGCTTCAGGATATTTGAGGACCTTTTTTAATCATGTCCAGCTTGTAACCCTGCAGAAACTCCTCTTCCCTCATCTGCTTTTGGGACAAAGTCCAAAAAAAAAAAAAAAAAAAAAAAAAAAAAAAAAAAAAAGGGGTATGGAGGTGAGATTGTGTGTGGACAGATGTTCTCGTGTCCAGCTTATGCAATTCGTCCCCAAACCCGAAAGAGCAGCAGATGCAGAGAATGTATAAAGTAAACACATTTCTGCACTCAGCTCCAGTTAATTATTCTTTCTTCCCCTAAGAAACCGTGGCCCAACGTGTTTTTGCATCATGAGTAACGTTTCCTGCTGCGTAAGCTCTTTTTCTGTACTGTGCCATGTTTTTCAGACTGCACGTGGAACAGATTGAACCGTAAACCACACAAACTTAAATCACCCACTTGTGTTCATTCAGGGTGTGAGTAAAGTCAGGTACTGATGGAGATGTGCTGAGGAGGCTTCTGGGGTGCAGTTATCTATCTGTCTATCTATCTATCTATCTATCTATCTATCTATCTATCTATCTATCTATCTATCTGTCTGTCTGTCTGTCTGTCTGTCTGTCTGTCTGTCTGTCTGTCTGTCTGTCTGTCTGTCTGTCTGTCTGTCTCACATATTTCTAAACTTTTCTTACGACAGTTGATATGTAACTGATTCAGACAGATAGTTAGTGGTTTGGCACTGTTCTGGATTTTCTCTCCGTTCTTTCGGCTCATCTCTCCGACATTAACTGGGAGCGAAGAGAAACTCCTCCGAGCGTCTTAGTCACCGTATAATCTTATAACTCATTCTTGAATAAACACCGCATGCAGTGAACAGAGAGACTGTAATGCTGAGGGCATGTGGCAGAGCGTCCACACTGACTGAACACTGAAGTTCAACACTGAAGTTCATTCTCAACCCCTGTTCTATTGGCCATGACACCATATTAGCATATAACCAAGGGGTGAGCCAATAAGACACCAGGCTACGCCCACTTCCCCTTCATCCTTTCCTCTTGGTCCTTAATAAGAGCTCATAGAAAAGTTCAGTTACTTTATCAGTTCAAGTGAAGTTCTTTAGATGAGTCCCTGGAGGGAGGACTGAGAAGCGTTCGAGCTGAAAAGGAGAGAAAAACGAGAGTTCTGAATTAGAAGTTCAACTTAAATAACTTTGCCTTTCTTTGACTCGTTATATCTCCCTTTCTGCCTGTACATCTCTTTTTTTCTTTCCCACCCTCATCTCTCGCTCTATCTGTATCTCTCTTCACTTATACACGATTTTATACAACTTTATAACCATAAAGCTGTTTGGAGACATTTGTTAAATGTGCTGAAATGGGAATAAATGTAGAATAAGATGTAAAAAAAAAAAAAACGGTGTTCAAGATTTTGTTCATATATTGTATATTGTGTGTACAAAGACGTATTTGCTTCAGATCAGTCAACATATTCGCTTGTTAATTCTGACTGAACACATCGCAGTTCTGTGAAGGTAAATAGGCTAATCATCACACCGCTAGCTTGTTGCCAACACAAAACAAACATGGAGGACAAGAGCACCAGAGAGCACTTTGTTGTTTTTTAGACGTCACAGATGAACCCGGGCTTTTTTTCTTTAAAGTTGTCACAGAGAGATATATACATGTTCGATTATTAACCTGCCATCGTGCTGTGGGGGGAAATATTTCAGCTCTGATATACACCAAGGTGAATGGTGGGATGACCATTGATTAAGTGAAGGTGTGGATGGATGTGAGGGGATAAAAAGGGAGAAGTGGACGAACATATGGATCATCACAGGAGGATTAGCGAGGAGCTGTCAGTGTCACACAACGAGTTTTATAGAGCCTGTAAAATGAAAGACGGAAAAAGTTGGGGAAAACCATACAGAGGAAAAGAAAAGCAAGAGATAGGGAGAAAAATATACAGGGAGAGAGATTCAAGCAAATGGAAAAAGAGGGAGAAGGGACGAAGGGAGGGAGAGATGTGGAAGAAAGTTGAAAGGAGAGGCACATCGTGAGAACAGAGAGAGAGAGAGAGAGAAAGAAAGAGAGATAGAGGGCAAATGGAAAAATACAAGTCTTTTGGGAAGATGCCGCAGTGATGTTAGTAAAGTCAGGTCCTCATGCACGTGAGGTGAGGAGGGAGGTTCCTGGGGTGCAGTCAGCGTGAACAATTAATCCCAAAGGTGTTCAACAGGTTTTAGCTCATTAGCAGGAGATCTTCCAATCCAACCCATTCAAAGCACATCTTCATGGAGTTAGCTTTGTGCACAGGAACATTGTCATGCTGAAACAGGTTTTGGTTCTCGTAGTTGAAGTGAAGACGTTCTAAACACTTGTGTGCCTCCATCTGTTTGGTAACAGTTCAATGAAGATGAAGTCCATCCTGTTCATGTTTGTAAACAAACACAAGCCTAATTCCAGTCCCATATAGTCTACACGAGCTAAATATTGCTTCATCTCTCAATATATTCATTATTTCTTTACATTATCTTTTAGACAAATGATCAAATGAAAGCAGTTTCTGAAGATTCGGCTCTCACACGCCATATCAGACTCCAGATATTGGCTTCATCCACAACGCTGATGTGATCTTCTCTGACAGCACATCTGGGAATTGTCATCCAATCCGCCCATAACATTCTCGATCGGCTTATCCTTATTGACCGTGTTCGAGTGGAGACAAACGCTCTTCTGCTTTTTTGAAAGAAAGAAAATATGGAATTGCTCTGGAAGCTTCTGGTGGGAGGGAAATCAAGAGATGTCTATCGCTTACACCTCAGATCTATTAGGAGAGGATTCTCTGTCAGGTAAACTGATGAGCTGGCAGATATGAACGGAGACAGAAACAGGGAAAGATGAGAACCTGCTGAATAATGATTAAAACACACACACACACACACACACACACACACACACACACACACATGAAAAATCACAATATACAACAATTGAAAATTAGGACCTTATACAGGTAGGGGTGCACAAACTTTTAAGTGGGGCTGTGTTTTCAGTTACTATGACGTCTCTGTCTATCTCTTTCACTCTCTCTTTTTTTTTCTATCTCTCTCTGTCTCACACACACACACACACACACACACACACACACACACACACACACACACACACACACACACACACACACAGAGCCATCTGCCTACAAGGGTCAGGTCTGAGTCAAAACCCATGCTGCTCCAGACAAATCAAGCTAAACCTGATTTACTGTGTGTGTGTGTGTGTGTGTGTGTGTGTGTGTGTGTGTGAGTGAGTGAGTGAGACCAGAGACTTTATCGAGACCAAAACACAACCCCACTCAAAAGTTTGTGCACCCCATGTTTGTATAAGGTAATAATTTGTGACTAATGTTATATTGTGGAGTTCAGGTACCTGGGGTCAACAGTGCAAAGTAATGGAGAGAGTGTTAGAGAAGTGAAGAAAAGAGTGCAGGCAGGGTGGAGTGGGTGGGGAAGAGTGGTAGCAGGAGTGATTTGTGATAGAAGAGTATCTGTGAGAGTGAAAGGGAAAGTTTATAGGACTGTGGTGAGACCTGAGATGTTGTATGGTTTAGAGACAGTGGCATTGAGTAAAAGACAGGAGGTGGAGCTGGAGGTAGCAGAGCTGAAGATGTTGAGATGTTCGTTGGGATTGATGACGATGGACAGGATTAGAAATGAGTTTATTAGAGGGACAGAGCATGTAGGACGTTTTGGAGACAAGGTGAGGAGGGAGGAGGGATTGAGATGGTTTGGACATGTGCAGAGGAGGGACATGGGGTATATCAGTAGGAGAATGCTGAGGATGGAGACACCAGAAAGAGGAAGATCAAGGAGGAGGTTCATGGATGTGGTAAAGGAAGACAAAACATATTTGTCTTGTTAGCGAGCAAAGCAAAGCCCTGTCCTGAAAAGTACAGACACTGGAAAATTTTCTCCAGACACCAACATCGTCTTAGTGTGGACAAAGACAAGCATGCAGAGAGAAAAAGATTTTGTGTTATCGTATTTATCTGTATGAAAACAGATGTTAGTCTGATCAGCTGACCTGCATGTGACGTGCCGCATGGTTCCCACATCTTCTATCTCACATGAAGCTGAATTCTCATTAAAATCTGATACAGGTATTAACCTAATGCACCATTACTCTCTATTATCTCTCTAGTAATCACATGCAATAACGTGCATATTATCTTACTGTTATACATATTACATGGTTTAATTGTTATATTATTCCATATACAATGAAAATTTCACCAACTCGCCATAATGCAGAATCAGTGGGAGCTTCATTTATCGATGCATAGAAACAGATTTCATTTTTTTTTAAAACTATGATAAAATATTGGTATCTTATACTGCTCTTCTTATTCCCTCCACTCTTCTGGGAAGATGTTCCACCAGATTTTGTTGTGTGTTTATGGATATTTGTGTTCATCAGTCACAAGTGTATTATGAAAGGCAGGTACTGGTGTAAGTGAGGAGACCTGGGGTGCAGTCAGGGTTCACATTCATCCCAAAGGTGTTCAGTAGGGATGAGATCAGAGCTCTATAGCAGCAAGATCTTCCTCTCCAAAGCATGTAAACCAGATCTTCAAGGAGCTCACTTTGTGCACGGGGGCATCACCATGCTGGAACAGGTTTTGGGTTTCCAAGTTCAAGTGAATGCAAAATGGCATTATAGCGCCATCTAAAGACGTCCTGTGCAATTGAGTGCTTCCAGATTTGTGGTAACAGATTGGAAAATAACCACATAGAGCAGGAAAGATCAGGTGTCATAATACTTTTGGAAATATAGTGTATATACATTTGTATTTTACGAAAAGTCACCTGACCTCTCCAGTCTTTCTTTTTTCCTTCCTTTTTTTTTGGGGGGGGGGAAGGGCAGTAAATAATTTCAAAACAAAACAAGGCTATAAATAAATCACCACGGCAAGTTTTTCAATTCTCCTTCTTCTCCTTCTTCTTCTTCCTCTTTTTTCTTTTATTTTTAAAGGTGGGAAAAAAATTGGCGCCATTTCAAAGGGGAGACGGAGCGCGAGCGGTCGCGCGCGCGGGCGCGCAAATTGTTTCCCGCGTTTCCCCCCCTGTTTTGTACTTGCGCACGCGAGCGCAGTGAGCAGCGGCGGCAAGCGCGCGCCCCTTCTTCTGCGTAACGGTCGCTTGAGTGAAGCGGCAGTGAGGCGCGTTTTCTCCCTCTGATTTCAGTGTTTGGAGGGAAGAAGAAGAAGAGGAAGAAAAGGCAAGAAGAAGGAGAGGAACTTGATGGGAGGATGAAGAAGAAGATGATGGCAGCAAACTGGCCGTTGGGAGTCTTTCTGTTTTTCCTTCAGGCTTGCAGTAAGTACCACTGAGGTACCTGAGGTGAGGTGAGGTGAGGTGGCAGGAGCAGTTAGCCTGACCATTCCTAATCTTATAATATTCCTTAATTACAATATTATAAAAATGTGTGTATATTTTGTCTCATTCTTTTCGTCTTCTACAGTTGAGTTTTAGTCCATTTAAAGTTTTCATTACTGTGTTTTTTTTGACGTACTTGAACGTAAAGCAGCAGAGAAGTAAAAACCCTGAAAGCTCTCATCCAAGATAAAATAGTTTCTTAAACATTATTACATTTTATAAATGTAAATAACAATCCACCACCATGATGAGGATCAGTAATCACTATGTTCTTCATATTATAATTATTTTTAATAAATTTATACAGTCTACCATTACATTATTATCATAACTTGTACAGTTCTCCTGATATAATATCGTTCTTAAGGAATAATGTGTGTGTGTGATGTGTGTGTGTGTGTGTGTGTGTGTGTGTGTGTGTGTGTGTGTGTGTGTATTTTCGTTGATGTCAATTGTAATGAATAATCCCCAGAGCTCTCCTTATGCCATTCAAACTGTATGGATAATAACCCCCAGTCTTCTGAGATGTTCCACTAGATTTTGTAGAGATTCGTGTGGAGATTCATTCATCCACAAGGGTGTTATTAAATTCAGGTACTGATGTGGGTGAGGTGATGAGGCCTGGGGTACAGTCAGTGTTCCAACAGTTTTGGACCTAGGGGTTCTACTCCAACAAAGGAAAGCATACTGTCATGGAGCTGGCTTTGTGAACAGGGGTATCATCATGCTGGAAGAGGTTTGTGTCTTTTATTTAACATGAGGGGACAGAAACAGTTTAGGGTAGAAGCTCATAGTCGGGGTGGAAAAGGCAGGTGTCCCAATACTTTTGGCCCTATAGTGTGTAATACAAGATGCTTGGTTTATTTTTAACACATACACCTATTTTACACCTATTGTACATAATATAATGCATACACACAAATATATAAATATATTTTATCAGCTTGCTGAGCAGGCATTTGGGCCTGGACGGATCTATCAGGATGGAAATCATTAAGTCATTCATATTTAAGCGTGAGTGGTCGGGAGAGAACAGTGTTGAAAACACTGGTGAGAACAAACAATAATCAGTGTTATAGATAAAGGAATCGATAAAGAGGTAGTTACGTGGATCAATACATAGATATTGATACTGTATTGAAGAGGAACTCTGGATGATGCTCCAGATGTTACCAGTTATCAGTTCATCCAGAGGTGGCAAAAGTCCATACATCCATCACTTAAGTAGAAGTACAGATACTCATGTTTTAAAAGATTCAGGTAAAAGTTTTGACTAAATTTTTTCATCGAAGTTTGGGCTCTGACATGTACTTAAGTAAAAAGTAGTCATTATTACTACCTGTTTTAGTGTCACGCTGGTAACTGGATCTCACGTCATATTAATATACAAAAGAATTTGAAATGTTACCTAATGAATGTATCCAGGCTGAAGATCCACCATATAGAACACAAGCAGAGAAAAGATGATAATGATCATGTGATCAGGAATGTGTCTGTTCTCAGTCATGTTCCTCATCACTGACTCCCTCTGTCTCATCCACGTTAACCCCAGACGTCCTACTGCCTTCTGCCTGCTCATTGTGAGCTTCATAAACTAGTCTACGTCTGTGGTGTGTGAGAGACAGGAAATGATACAGCAGTGGTAGATTAAAAAACCTGCGCAATGACAAGAAATCAGTTGATGGGCTGGAAACGATGTGCAATAAGAAGAAAAAATATGGATTACCAAAATATGGATTACCAAACAGACTCCAAACTGAAGTATGGAGTCTGGTTTTATCTGGTCTGGTAAGAAGTAGAAAGTACAGATATTTGTGTAAAAAATGTAATGAGTGAAAATAAAAAGCAAAGTCAAATAGAAAATGTATTGTATTTGTACTTTATTACTTCCCATCTCTGCATTCAACACTCACAATCCAAAATACATCGATTATAAGGTTAAAAAATATAATATAGCATGGGGCAAAAAAAAGTGCAGATTTTCCCAACAACCCAGAAGATTAGTATTAGATGGTTATCATTATTATTATAACAATATGAGCAAAATGTAGAAGAACACGTGTTCAATCGCTCTGGGAAGATAGAGACACTTTGTGGGATATGATGGCAGTTGGTAAAAGAGCACCCTGTGGTTTATGGATGTCTGCAGAGCTCCAGCACAAGCATGATTACCCACTCAGTGTTCATTTTGCGAGGTTTGTAACAAAATATGTGTACTAATGTGGAACCAGGAACTTTGGAGTGCATTTAGTGGTGACTGTACTATAGTTACATGTAACTACAGTTCTGATACCTCAGCAGTTCTCTGATGCTGATAGACATCTCTCGTTTAGACTCTAAGCTCAGTATGGCATGGGGAAGTGGAGGGAAGTGGTAGGGTTGTGACGGCAAGCACACAGGAAGGTTAAATAACTACGGCAGAGATCTGCCAAAAACCCTATACTACTCTCCTATATGTCTAATGTCAGTCCATTTACTATCGATTTTGTTTTGTTTTTGATTTCTGTCAGCATTTTTTTCGCAATACTGTCAGACTCTGTGTTTGTCACACTCAGACAGGAATAGTGTGTATTCTTTAATTATTAAACATACAAAGTGCACTAGGAAAGTATTTCTGTCTGTCTGTCTCTCCCTCTATCGCTCTCGCTCTCTCTCTCGCTCGCTCTCTCATTCACTATCTCTCTGAATTCTCAACAGGTGAAATATTGTTTTTTTCCTGCTGGTCAGCAGCTTTTGTGCTTCACATGGATTTAGAAAGGTTGGCTTCAACTCTGGTGCAGCGTTTATTTTGGGAAAAGGAGTCTCATCTCACACTTTCTCTCTCCCTCTCTATTTTTCTCAACTACACACACTCTTTTCTTTCCTTCCTTCCTTCCTTCCTTCCTTCCTTCCTTCCTTCCTTCCTTCCTTCCCTCCCTCCCTCATATTTAGTCTATATAATAAGTTAAAGGAGTCAAGGAAAATGATAACGCATTTGGGATACAGTAAAAGTGATTGGGAGAAAGAGAGAGGGATGGAATAAGTCAGCGAATACAATATGGAAATACAAAATCACAGACTAGATTCCATAAAAGTCAAGCTGCAGAGATATAAATAATAAAGTCCACATTTTGTAACAACACACACTGAGGTGTGGACACCACATTTTTGGTGATAATTTGGATTAATTATTGAGGTTGGATAGCTGTTTAAGTGCATTAATACTAGGACTGCAACTAACGATTACTTTGTAATCTATCGATTAATCAGATGATTATTTTATCGATTCATTGAATAAAACATTTACCCTTATTCAGGGTATTTATGTATAAAAGTGTACATTAAAAAAATGCAAAAGTCAAATAGTGAGTTTAACTATTGTTAATTTTGATATTTTAAAGCTTAAAGTGGCTACATGTTGAGGAGTGCATGGGGATTTATCCTTTAAACAGATTTACTCATGCTGAGCTGTTTCTTTCTGTAAAATAAATAAATAAACAGTATTTGAGTATAAAAGGTGAAGCAATTTGTGTAAATCAACATTTTTATTGTTTTTAAATGCAGATGGCAAATAGACAAAAAATGTTTAAAAAAATAAAATAAAAATAAAAATAAAATAAAATAACATTGTTTTGATAATTTTTGTTTAGAAAATACACATTTTGTTCAGTTGTGAATATATAAGCATCTAGAATATATAATTAATTTATATTGTATAATTAATGAATTGTTGTATAATAGTTAAATGATATACAGTGCCCTCCACAATTATTGGCACCCCTGTTTAAGATGTGGTCGTGGACTTCTAAAAATTCTCCTTTTTTTTTAAACAACATAGAACCCAAATGCAAAAAAAGAGAAAAATCCAACCTTTTATTTAAGTACATTACTTTGGTGGTAAAAAAATCACACATTTAGAAAAAAAAAAAAAATTGAAATCATGTGTGCCACAATTATTGGCACCCCTGATGTTAATACTTTGTACAACCTCCTTTTGCCAACAAGACAGCACTTAATCTCCTCCTATAACATTTCACAAGATTGGAGAACACAGAGAGAGGGATTTTTGACCATTCTTCTTTGCACAATCTTTCTAGATCATCCAGTGTCATGGGTCCTCTCTTATGCACTCTTCTCTTTAGCTCGCCCCACAGGTTTTCGATTGGGTTGAGGTCTGGGGACTGAGATGGCCATGGGAGGACCTTGAGTTTGTGACTGCTGAACCACTTTTGTGTAGATTTTGCCACATGTTTTGGATCATTATCCTGCTGAAAGACCCAATGACGACCCATCTTCAGCTTTCTGGCAGAGGCCATCAGGTTTTTATTTAAAATATCCTGGTACTTCAAAGCGTTCATAATGCCATGCACCCTAACAAGGTTCCCAGGGCCTTTGGAAGAGAAACAGGCCCACAGCATCACAGATCCTCCACCATACTTCACGGTGGGCATGAGGTGCTTTTCGGCATACTCATCTTTTGTTTTACGCCAGACCCACTTAGAGTGTTTGTTGCCAAAAAGCTCAATCTTAGTCTCATCTGACCAAAGCACACGATCCCAGTTAAAGTCCCAGTACCGCTTAGCAAACTCCAGACGTTTATGTTTGTGAGTGTTAGTGAGAAAAGGCTTTTTCCTTGCATGCCTCCCAAACAGCTTGTTGGCATGTAGAGAGCGTCTGATGGTTGTTTTGGAGACTCTGTGACCCCAAGATGCCACTCTTTGATGCAATTCTGTGACGGTGAGCTTGGGAAATTTTTTTACTTCTCTTACCATCCTCCTCACTGTGCGTTGTGGCAAGATAAACTTGTGACCTCTTCCAGCCTTGTTTGTCACTGTTCCAGTTGTTTTAAACTTCTTAATGATTCCTCTGACTGTAGATACCGGCAAGTTAAGGCGAGTGGCTATTTTCTTGTAGCCATTGCCTGACTTATGAAGGTCGACACACATCTGCCTTACTTGAATGGTGTGTTCTCTTGTCTTTGCCATGTTGACAAATGGGTATGAGAATTAGGCCTCTGTGTCACGTCATATTTATACCCCAGGAAAACAGGAAATCATGAATTACTAATTAAAAGTCCCTAGATACCCTGACCAACCTTAGCAACTACAGAAAAATATATTTAAAAAAAAAACAATTACATTTTTCAGAGGAATTGTTAGGGGTGCCAATAATTGTGGGACACATGATTTCAATTATTTTTTTTTTTCTAAATGTATGATTTTTTTTACCACCAAAGTTATGTACTTAAATGAAAGGTTGGATTTTTCTCTTTTTTTGCATTTGGGTTCTATGTTGTTTTAAAAAAAAGGAGAATTTTTAGAAGTCCACGACCACATCTTAAACAGGGGTGCCAATAATTGTGGAGGGCACTGTATGCTGCTTCTACCCAGTGTGACTTTCCCGAAGTTACAAGGCGGCTGTGTTTACTTACTGTCACGCTAACCCGTTACTTAAGCAACCCAAATAATCGATAACGACAACTAATTTCATTATTGATTATTATCGATTTTATCAATTAGTTGTTGCAGCCCGTATTAATACAGACCCAAACTAGTTAAATGACTACACAGCCATAGTCCTTAATGTTTTTAATGTAGCATGTTGTCTTTTTGACCTGAAGTCAAAGTCAATGCAAACATGCTGAACATTTTGGATATGATGTAGTAAGGTTGATGTGTTATGTTAGCAGGAGAATTTGTGCATTCCCGATTCGCCGCATGCTAATTAATGTACTTAGCCTTTGTGTACATGGTAAGTGTAACAGCATTCCAGGTGCATCACACAACCATGAAGTATGTTACATTTTATCATACATTTAATTGTTTTGCAAAAGCCACTGTGAAGTATGCATTATTTTCTTTCATTTGATGTTGAAAAATGGGCAACTCCAAATCCAAAATGAAAGTCCAGACGCAAAATCCAATCAGAGTCGCAATGTACTTCATCCTACGCTCCCCTAAAAGCATGAGTGATATTATTATGAATAGGGCCCTCAAGGGTAAACAATTTACGGAAATCAAAAATGTTTAGCAAGATTGGCTTGACAGCAAACCATGCTGAGGTCCATTTATCTTCATGGCAGAAAGAAACGCTCAAGGTTTAAGATCCTCTCAAAGAAAATGTGTAATAAAGAAAGATGTACTTTAACTCCATTAAAGCGTATTTAACCTTTGCCGTGTTTAAAATACTCCTGCACTCAGGCGTGTGGATGATGGAAGATAATGGAAGGTGAATGAAACAAAACGGAAACCGTGTTTTTGATTAAACGATAATTGAAGCGAATGGGTCTGTGAGAATTTATATTTATGCTCCATTAACCAGCATTAAAACTACTCTATAATACACACAGTCACATAATCACACTCTATAATAACGCTAAACTCTGAATATCTTTATTTTAATACAAGAGATTAAATTATGTCTATTCGTTCAAGCTGTTGAAAGTGACCCTTTCTGTGCAATAAGTAACAGCTACTTCAGGAAAGTATTTTTAGCTAAATAATTTCTAAACCTAAGTGTGCAGTTTTCATATCAAATTTAAAGCTGTATTCCAAAATTTGAACAAGCTGCTATTGTAAACGTATTATGTCAGAAACAATCAGTGCAGTCCATTAAGATAAAGCAAAAATTTGCCGATGAGTTTGTTAGCAATATATATTGGAATTAATAAGATAAACGTGTCTTACTACATGCTCAACTTGCCTTTTTCTTAGTAATGGTACTTTTACCTGACTGACCTATTTTAAACCACCGTTTACATTTTAAAATAAGTTAATATTAGGTAAATAAAAACTTTCATTATATTCCCTATTTAGTTTATGTTAATGGTTGATTTTAAACTGATTAGTAATTAATTTTTTATGACTTTTCCTTCGTTTTTTTTTTACAGGGAGAAACAACTAATCGGTTGTCAAAATAATTTAATTGTCTGCCAATCTCACAATCCTTGTCCTAAACTTGTCCAAACTTTTTTTTTTAACCACTTTTTAATTCCCTAAAGTCAAATTTTATGAAAGTTTTCAAGGTGGCTTTTAAGCAGCTTAAAGCACTTCTTTGATGCCATTTCTATGACAGGTGAAGCGCTAGTGGTTAAACAGGTCTGTGCCCTACTTTTATAAAAAGTTTAACCACCATCAAATTATGTATTTTACTGTAACAGAGAAGGCTTTGGCCCTGACTCTGGCCATCTAACACTTTGGGATTTATGTGTCAAATAGGGCAAAGGGGATTAACGTCTACACCGATTATAATTTTTTTCCAAAAAAAAAAAAAAGGATGAAAAAGCCAATGGATTTTCTGCAAATGGTTTGTGGCGCTATAATTTATTAATTCAGCATGTGTCAGGAAAAGATAAAGATATGTGCTTCAGGTCCTAAATAAAGGACACATTTATTAATATATAAACATTTATTCATGGTGTTAGGGACGTTATCTTTTTAATTGTATTTATACCACACTGCAATTTATGGGTCACAAGCAACAATAATAGTGAGAAACATTTTAAAACATTTTTTATTATATCAAACACTCATTGCCTTATCAGCGTGGAATAGGAGATGCATATCATTTTAGAGCATGTATTTATACTGTAGGAAGTTAATCAACTCTGATACAGAAAAAACAAGTGTTTTATTTTTATACAGTATATCAGATACATATATTTTAGTTTTAAAGTCTGATTTCTTTTTTGTTTGTTTGCTTTCCTGGTGTCAAGATTATGCCAATAGTATTCCTATCGTATTCATCTGAATCTGTCATGTGACTTCCTTTGCACCAATTTCACGTTCAGACAGTTTAAAGTCTAACGTTGCACTGTGCTCACTTATTGCTCAAGATTACATTGGTCAAGTTCCAAGTAAATAGAAATACAGATAAATAAATATCTGCACTTACTTCTGCTCCTGCTTTTGATACATGGCTGCAAGAAAGTAAATTTGCTGTGCTTAAGTCCATTTTTCAAGTATCTGCACTTATTGCACATATTTTCATTCTAGGAAATGAAATTACATTTGAATGTTTAATATCTTACTTTTCACTCCACTACATTTCAAAACATGCTGTTCATCACTACTTTTTATTTTTAATTTTTTAAGTGAAAACATAAAGAGCGTTAAATAAGATTCTGTGGCGAGAGCACAAGTGTAACCTCACGCTTCGAGTGAGAGTGTTTGTGGAGTGAGGGTTCTCTGAGGGTGAGGGTGAGGGTGTCTGTAGAAATCTCTCTCCTTATAAAGGTCTGTTGTGCAGGAGAATGGAACACTGAACTGCATCCATTATTCACATCACTGCTTAAACATTTCTGCTTTTACTTTTCATACTTATGTCTGTTTCGAAAGTGAGAACTTTTAGTGCTTTTACTCAGGTAGAAATATAAATGCAGGAGCTTTACTTTTACTGGAGTGAAACACAAGGGATTATTTAACATACAAAACACAAAATATATATATATTGTGTGTGTGTGTGTGTGTGTGTGTGGGAGGCATCTGGGCCTGACAAACAACAAAAATTACATGTGACATCATCTCGGACCAATGACTGGAGCATCATGTTCACCAAGAAAAGCAGACATTGACCTGTCACTTATACACATTTTCACACATTACTGTATTGTGGAGTGTTTTTTTTGATAGTGTGTGTGGTTTTTCTGTAGCTGATGAGACGTGCACATAAACATAATGTGGAAGAGTGGAAGAGTCTGTCAGCATTCTGTATGTACTGTTGTGGAAGCTGCATTCATTTACAAGGCATTTAAACATGCCTGTTGTTCAAATCCAGCGTAGTTTACCTTGTTAGGTTTGCCTCAGTTTTAGCACTGTCTTGCTTCCAGAGATGAAGCTGTCATGCCTGGCAGAAATCAATCTTAGTCATCATTAAGACATCATTATAAAGCTTTTAAGTAAAGCTTTATCATCACTCGGACAAATATTGTGACTTTGCAAAGACTAAAAAGTGAATAGTAATGAAACGCAGTGAGCTAAATGATCATGTGCTCAGCAGTGGGAATTACTGCCTCCTTGTCCAGCACTTTTAAATAGATTTTGCTCGTCCAATCACTGCTGCTATAGCAACGCTTGCATTCTTAGTGGATATGCCTTTGAAAAACAGATGTGCAACACTAATTCACTGCCCTTTTACTACTTTAACTAACCGCCCCTTTACCTTCTTTACTCGCAGTTGTGCCATGTTTTGTATTGTATTTTATGGAATGTTCAAATTTTGGGATGTATTTTATAACTAAACCACAGCCTTGTCCTGACTAATACCTCCTTCTTAAGTTTTCTAACAAACTCTGCTATCGGATGTAGTAATACCGCAATCTTGTTAAACAACGGTCGACTTAGTTTAACTAATTCTATGACGTTTGATTCCAAGTTTTTGCAACACAGCGATTTTAGATCTTTTACACATACACAGGTTGAAAATATAATAAAATATTCGGTGCACGATATATAATTTAGCATGCTAAACATGCTTACATTTAATGCCATTATTGCTGCTCTTTCTATACATTGTGTCCAGTCTTCATCACATCAACACATTTATCTAGAACTTTTCTCCAACAATCAGAGAATTTATTCGGAATCAATGTTAATTATTGCCGTTAGTGGAAATTAACTACTTTTTGTCCTGTCTTGGATTTTCTTACATTTAAAAGGATATTTTATATAGTGTGTGTTTGCATCAGGTTCCCAATCAGCCGATGCTGAAGAGAAGTTGGTGGATTTCCTCCTCGGCTCAGATCGCTACAATAAGCTGATCAGACCGGCGATCAATAAAAGTCAGCAGGTCACCATCGGCATCAAAGTGTCCCTGGCTCAGCTGATCAGTGTGGTGAGTGCTACACACACACACACACACACACACACACACACACACACACACACACACACACACACACACCCTGTTTTTAAACTAGACTCTAAACACTAAGTACACTTTTGTAATCCTATGTTCATTTACTCTTCTCATCACTGCAGAACGAGAGGGAACAGATCATGACGACTAACGTGTGGCTCACACAGGTGATCTTAACTGCAGCTCATTAATACACATATACACTGTGACACATCCTGTTGTTTATTGTATTTAGATATGTAGGGGCTTTTCTATATTTTATATAAATGACTCTTGTGCCACAAAATAGATCTAAAAACTCCTGCCAATTAGGGTGAAATTTATTTCTAAATTAATATTAAATATTAATAATATTCTATGTAATGTTTTTAGGGATTGATTTGTAAATGGAGTCTAGTGCACTATGTAGTAAGCCCCTATAGTGAATAGTAAAGCATTTAGGATTAAACCTAACAATGTACTGAAAAGACATGACGTGCCTACAATGAAGAAATGAAAACAGTTGCAGTATTTCAGTTTTTCACGTGAGCTTGTTTGATGTAACTATCGTTACTCTGCAGGAGTGGAACGACTACAGACTCGTCTGGGACCCAGACAAATACGACGGCATCCAGAAACTACGAATTCCCTCCCCCCACATCTGGCTTCCTGATATCGTCCTCTACAACAAGTATGCTGAAGTTCCTCTAGATAAAGTATAGGGTACATAAATAAATCTGATTTAGTTACTTGTATCTGAACGCACCTGAATCTTTTATAAAATAAATCCATGCTTGATGATCGGAAACGAAAAACACATTTATTATTGAAGTACAAATCATGGATCAAAAAATTTAATTTTTTTGATGTATTATTTTATTTATCAAATATTCTCCAGTAGATACAGGAGTTTTGTTATTCCAAAATCCTGCAGAATAGAATAAGAAAACAGGAAGTAAATTAATTACGAGTGTTCCTTGTTAGTTGATTAGCTGACTGATTGTCACCTAGGCAACAAAATGCTCAATGTTTCGGGCTACAAGATCCAGGTCACTGTAGATTATATATGTGTATGTGTATATGTATAGATGTTTTACTTTTGTCTAATTTTACACAGAGCTTTAACTCTCTGTTTAATTCCTAAAGCAAAATCAGTCATGACAGCAGGGGAGGATGGAAACAGATGTTGAAGACGTAAATAAACGAAATGAAAAGCGGTTATTGCATGTGATCATGAGCTAATTTAATGAAGAGGCATCTCGACGGGCGGGCTGCGTAATCTCTTACTAAAATAAGAGGATGTTCATTTTTAATTGAGGAACTGTACATGAGACTGTTCTGAAGGAGGGTGAAAATAGGACAGATTAGGCACTAGCTTTGGTAAAACATTTTTACATTTTTACCACACACAATATTATATATATATATATATATATATATATATATGAAATATTTAATTTGTTCAATTTAGGAGACAAATTATGTTGTTTCATTTTTTTCATTATGAGCATGTTTTCCTTTTTTCCTGATCTATTAAATGCTAAATGTGAATAAAAGTGGTAATTTAGTGCAGTAGTTGTTTAAAAAAAAAAGTTTCCTTATTTGTTATTCCAAATTTAAATTAACTGAGCAGCCCTGAAACATGTCTTTGAGCTGACCTCCTGCCATTTCCTGTCTGTCACAGTGCAGATGGTGTGTATGAAGTGTCATTCTACTGCAACGCGATCGTCTCCAACACGGGCGACGTGTTCTGGCTTCCTCCGGCCATCTACAGAAGTGCCTGTGCCATCGAGGTCCGCAACTTCCCCTTTGACCAGCAGAACTGCACAATGAAGTTCCGCTCGTGGACGTACGACCGCACCGAGCTCGACCTGGTGCTGATCTCTGACTTCGCCAGTCGGGATGACTTTACACCTAGCGGCGAGTGGGACATCGTGTCTCTGCCAGGACGCAAGAACGAAGACCCGGACGATGCCACCTACATTGACATCACGTACGACTTTGTGATCCGCCGCAAACCACTGTTCTACACCATAAACCTCATCATCCCATGCGTGCTCATCACGTCCCTGGCCATTCTCGTCTTCTACTTGCCGTCAGACTGCGGTGAGAAGATAACGCTGTGCATCTCGGTGCTTCTGGCCCTCACCGTTTTCCTCTTACTCATCTCCAAGATCGTTCCGCCTACTTCTCTGGCCGTTCCGCTAATCGGAAAGTATCTGATGTTCACCATGGTGTTGGTGACCTTCTCCATCGTGACCAGTGTGTGTGTGCTTAACGTGCACCACCGCTCGCCGTCCACACACCACATGCCTGTCTGGGTGCAGCGCATCTTCCTGCACCAACTGCCTGTCTTCCTGCTCATGCGGCGACCGGGTCGCTCCAATGTGCGTGAAAGATTCTGGAGGAAACATCGCAGCAAGTCGTTCTCTGGCGACCAGTTCGCTCTGGGGGCCTGGAGGACGGCCGAGCTGCCTGAGGGCTCAGAGTTTGGGCAGAGGGTCAGAGTCAGGCAGGACACAGAGGTGGATGCGGCCATAGAGGGCGTTTGCTTCATTGCTGAACACATGAAGAACGAGGATGATGATGAAGGGGTGAGGAAGATAACAGCTGACTGAAACCACTGCTTGTGCTTTGGAAAAAATTATATTTACGGTTGCTCGTAACAACATTCCGAAGTGGGTCATTTTTCCATAGGGAAGAATCGGAGGGGCTTCTATTTTAGGCAGAAGTTAGCAAAGGGACCACACAGAAACACCCTAGCAACCAACTGGAATATGATAGCAACAACCTAACAACCATTTAGGACATCATAGCACCCACCTAGCAGCATCCTAGCAACCAACCAGGTTAGCAAAACAACCACTGAGCAACAACTTAGAAACCGACTGAAATATGATGGCAGTTATCTAGCAACACCGTAGCAACTAACTAGAATATAATTGTGAATGCCTAGCAACACCTTAGCAACTAACTAGAATGTGATAGCAGTTGCCTAGCAACCAATCGGAAAGTCATAAAAACTACCTAGCAACACCTTACCAACCAACTGGGTTAGCAGAGCGACCACTGATAGACTCCGTAGAAACCAACTGGAATATGATAGCAACACCCAATACCCACTTGGAACATCATAGCCTCCACCTAGCAACCACCTAGCAACACCCTGACAACCTTTGGAACATCATAGCCCCTCCTAGCAAAAGTCTAGCAACCACCTAGCAACACCTAAGAATCTATCTTGAATGTGTTAGCACCCACTGAGTAACACCCTAAAAAACGCACTTGTGTGACTTTGCAGGTAATTGAAGACTGGAAGTATGTCGCCATGGTGATCGACCGTTTGTTTCTCTGGGTTTTTATCCTCGTGTGTCTGATAGGAACACTCGGCCTCTTCGTCCAGCCCCTGTTCCAGAGCTACAACACACCTGTAGCGAGTGATGAGTGAGTGAGTGATGAGGGAGTGAGAGAGGGAGTGATGAGCGAGTGAGAGAGGGAGTGATGAGCCAGTGAGAGAACGAGTGATGAGCGAGTGAGAGAGGGAGTGATGAGTGAGTGAGAGATTGAGTAAGTGAGTGAGTGATGAGGGAGTAATGAGGGAGTGAGAGAGTGAGTGATGAGGGAGTAAATGATGAGTGAGTGATGGGGTAGTGAGTGAGTGATGAGGGAGTAAATAATGAGGGAGTGAGTGATGAGGGAGTAAATGATGAGTGAGTGATGGGGAAGTGAGTGAGTGATGAGGGAATAAATGATGAGGGAGTGAGTGAGTGATGAGGGAGTAAATGATGAGGGAGTGAGTGAGTGATGAGGGAGTAAATGATGAGGGAGTGAGTGAGTGATGAGGGAGTAAATGATGAGGGAGTAAGAGAGTGAGTGATGAGGGAGTAAATGATGAGTGAGTGATGGGGGAGTGAGTGATGAGGGAATAAATGATGAGGGAGTGAGTGAGTGATGAGGGAGTAAATGATGAGGGAGTGAGTGAGTGATGAGGGAGTAAATGATGAGGGAGTGATGGGGGAGTGAGTGAGGGATGAGGGAATAAATGATGAGGGAGTGAGTGAGTGATGAGGGAGTAAATGATGAGGGAGTGAGTGAGTGATGAGGGAGTAAATGATGAGGGAGTGAGTGAGTGATGAGGGAGTAAATGATGAGGGAGTAAGAGAGTGAGTGATGAGGGAGTAAATGATGAGTGAGTGATGGGGGAGTGAGTGATGAGGGAATAAATGATGAGGGAGTGAGTGAGTGATGAGGGAGTAAATGATGAGGGAGTGAGTGAGTGATGAGGGAGTAAATGATGAGGGAGTGATGGGGGAGTGAGTGAGGGATGAGGGAATAAATGATGAGGGAGTGAGTGAGTGATGAGGGAGTAAATGATGAGGGAGTGAGTGAGTGATGAGGGAGTAAATGATGAGGGAGTAAGAGAGTGAGTGATGAGGGAGTAAATGATGAGTGAGTGATGGGGGAGTGAATGAGTGATGAGGGAATAAATGATGAGGGAGTGAGTGAGTGATGAGGTAGTAAATGATGAGGGAGTGAGTGAGTGATGAGGGAGTAAATGATGAGTGAGTGATGGGGGAGTGAGTGAGTGATGAGGGAATAAATGATGAGGGAGTGAGTGAGTGATGAGGGAGTAAATGATGAGGGAGTGAGTGAGTGATGAGGGAGTAAATGATGAGTGAGTGATGGGGGAGTGAGTGAGTGATGGGGGAGTGAGTGAGTGATGAGGGAGTAAATGATGAGGGAGTGAGTGAGTGATGAGGGAGTAAATGATGAGTGAGTGATGGGGGAGTGAGTGAGTGATGAGGGAGTAAATGATGAGGAGTGAGTGAGTGATGAGGGAGTAAATGATGAGTGAGTGATGGGGGAGTGAGTGAGTGATGAGGGAGTAAATGATGAGGGAGTGAGTGAGTGATGAGGGAGTAAATGATAAGGGAGTGAGTGAGTGATGAGGGAGTAAATGATGAGTGAGTGATGGGGGAGTGAGTGAGTGATGAGGGAGTAAATGATGAGGAGTGAGTGAGTGATGAGGGAGTAAATGATGAGTGAGTGATGGGGGAGTGAGTGAGTGATGAGGGAGTAAATGATGAGGGAGTGAGTGAGTGATGAGGGAGTAAATGATGAGTGAGTGATGGGGAGTGAGTGAGTGATGAGGGAGTAAATGATGAGGGAGTGAGTGAGTGATGAGGGAGTAAATGATGAGTGAGTGAGTGATAAAGGAAGTAAATGATGAGTAAATGATGAGGGAGTGAGTGAGTGATGAGGGAGTAAATGTAAGTTAGTAAATAAGTGAGTGAGTAAGTTAGTAAATGAGTGAGTGAGTGAGTAAATAAATGAGTAAGTGAGTGATGAGGGAGTAATTGATAAGTGAGTGAGTAAATGAGTGAGTGAGGGATGAGGGAGTAATTGGTGAGTGAGTGAGTAAGTTAGTAAATAAGTGAGTGAGTAAGTTAGTAAATGAGTGAGTGAGTGAGTGAGTAAATAAATGAGTAAGTAAGTGATGAGGGAGTAATTGATAAGTGAGTGAGTAAATGAGTGAGTGAGGGATGAGGGAGTAATTGGTGAGTGAGTGAGTAAGTTAGTAAATAAGTGAGTGAGTAAGTTAGTAAATGAGTGAGTGAGTGAGTGAGTAAATAAATGAGTAAGTAAGTGAGTGATGAGGGAGTAATTGATAAGTGAGTGAGTAAATGAGTTAATGAGGGATGAGGGAGTAATTGATGAGTGAGTGAGTGAGTAAGTTAGTAAATAAGTAAGTGAGTAAGTTAGTAAATAAGTAAGTGAGTAAATGAGTGAGTGAATAAATGAGTGAGTGAGTAAATAAATGAGTGAGTGAGTAAATAAATAAGTGAGTGAATGAGGGAGTAATTAATAAGTGAGTGATTGAGAAAGTGAGTGAATGAGTGAGTGATGAGGGAGTAATTAAAGCCATAAGTCATGAAATAATTTTGATCTTTGAAACAGTTTTTTCCTGTTTCAGCTTCAGCGTTTAATCAGCACGTGCTGCTCTAAACCCAACAGTACATCAGAACACGCATCAGTCTCAGGATCCGAATAAAAGACGGAGCTCCACCACACGTACTCACGCTGATGGGGTGAGGAAACACGCAGTGCCTGCCAGGATCTGCAGCTGTGTGGTGATGAAGACTGATTTCGCCTAATCAGGGTATTCAGAACTGTACTTATGCACTGTGAAATCTAACAGAGACACGTTAACACACTACATTCTTACCATTTACACACCCAAATGTTTTTTTTCCAATACTTATTTTGCATAATGTTGTTTTTTACTACTAGGTTTATAATCCTAATATCCAGTATGGGAATTTCAGGATTGTTTCTAGGGTCTGGTTAACACTCACAAACGGCTGCAATAAAACAACTAGAAATGAGGCTGTCTAATCTAATCACATGACCATATAGGGTTTGGTAAGTGTCTTTTATATCAACAAAAAGGAAAGTGTGCATTACCTGCATAAGATTACTAGCACTTAGTATAAAGGCAATATATATAGTATAATGGCTCATAAATATATTATAATGCATTATAATAATTTATTAAAATGTAGCATTCATTTGAGTACTGTTTTAAGAAGATTAAGGGTGATTTAATCTTAATTTAGAGCACTACATTTACAAGGTTTTGTAGTATGATTTGTTTTTGTTAAAACAAATTTTATGTCGAGGTAAAAGAAAAAAAAAGCTTGGATTATTTGGTGATAAATAAGTGCTATAATGTGTTATAATTGCTACTTATTATAATGCATCAGGTTGACTGTTTATAATACATAATAATAATGAAAGTAGTGTTTTTTCTCAACATAAAATGTATTTGTCAAATGTATTTATGACCTTCATAGAAACTTTCCCGTGTGTGTAAATGGACTGAAGTGCTATGCATGCAGAGAGTTACGGTTTAGTTTTTATCATCAGAATCAGAAACACAATACTTTATTGATCCCATAGGGAAACGGTTTGGATGCAGTTGCTCACAGTGAAAGTTTAAAGTCAAGATTAAAGTAAAAATAAAAATAAGACAACATGAATAAATAAACATATTAAGGTATATTTTGTGTAAATTTGTCACTACACTCCCAGAATTACAGCTGCACTAAGCACATTTTTCCATTCCTATAGCCAGCCTCACAGTTCCAGGGTCACCAAATTCGATCCTGAGTTCACGTTACTGTCTGTGCCACAGTTCACATGTTCTCACCGTATCCGTCTGGTTTCTTCCCAACATCCCCCAAAAAGTTGTGACTGTGCTACACACTGCAGCTTTGAATTATTTCACAACATAATGTTTACATCTGTCTTTCTACCTGTCTTTTTTCTCTCTTTGTAGAAGCAGTGTTCCAAAGATTAGTTTAGCCTCACACACATGCAAAACATTTTTTTGTTGATCTGGTGTATAAATAACTACATATATGTTTTGACGTGTCACTTTTAATTAATTGCCTTAATGGAGATAAAGTGAAAGATGTTGTGAATTTTTTTTTTTTTTTTGTGAAATCATTTTGTCATTATTGGGGATATTAGACAATAAAATAACTTTCTTTTGTTACTAGTTACACGTTTTGTGGGTTTTCTGCCTCTTTCTTTTTCTGTCAGCGCTCTCACATTTCTGCTCCGTGTCTCTGCTAGATGTTTGTACAATCACAACAGAGTAGCGGGGAGGGAGAGAGGAGATGCAGGAGAGGAAATGGAACCAGCATGTGGAGACTGTGTGGGATAGAGGTTGGATAAACACCTTTACATTTGTTTTGCTTTTGTGTGAGAGACTTCCTGTACTTCCAGTACTAAGCAGAAGAGTGAGTTGAGTTAAAAGCTAATGTAATTAAAGAGAAGGCAGGTTTTATGGGTAAATAACTGTACAGACACTGAATAATTGATGTGGTAGATTAGGCTGAGAGTCTACATACACTGATCAGTGGCACTGATGATTAAACGATTTAAAATGTACACATGTCCATGTAAAATAGACCTCAGATCAGTTTAGCCACTGTAAAGGGGGTGTGGCCTATCATCCTGTCGGTGTCAATCATTGTGAAGAGGGTGTGGCCTCTCATCCTGTCGGTGTCAGTCATTTTGAAGGAGGTGTGGCCTCTCATCCTGTCAGTGATAATCATTTTGAAGGAGGTGTGGCCTCATCCTATCAGTGTTAATCATTGTGAAGGAGGTGTGGCCTCATCCTGTCAGTGTTAATCATTGTGAAGGAGGTGTGGCCTCAGATCCATTTCCTTATTGTGAAGGTGGTGTGGCCTCTCATCCTCTCAGTCCCTATAAAGGAGGTGTGGCCTCTGATCCTGTTAGTCACTATGAAGTAGGCCGTTGTGACGGAGGCATGGTCGCCTGTGACCCATGTGACAGGCCAATTAAAATAGGGTCAGGGCCTCTGTGTTTGTAACTCACCTTTTAACAGTGCTGGGATTTGAACACAGAACCTTTACACATAAACACACACCATCACCACTACCAGCAGTGACTGCACTCTCACATCGAGTCCATTACTGCTTGATATCACTTGTTATGTATTGCTCTGCAATGAAAACAAAGCAACACAAATTGCTGTGCGAGTAATTTTTTAATGATTCAGATCAATGCTTTAAGCATTATCACTCTCGCTCATTTTGAGACTCGGAGGACCCTTACTTCCGCTCGCTGACGGTGCTGTGTTTGCAAACACACACACACACACACAGCACTCCGGCCGTAATGCTCCGACCCCACTAAGCGAATGCTTTCAAAACACGCTCAGAGTGCTTCTCTCGGAAAGCTTTTTAAAAATTAGCTCTGCATTAGTCGACAAGAGCCTTGTCTCAAAAAACAGAGGGGTGATGGTCACTCTCTCTCACTCTCTCTCTCTCTTTTTCTTTCACTGCATCACTGTCCATCTTTACATCCATGGCTTGTCTGAACCTGTGTGTGTGTGCGTGTGATGAAAGAGAGAGAGAGAGAGAGAGAGAGAGAGAGAGAGAGAAAAAGACAGACATACTGTCTCTGTTTAATATCTGTTCTGGCTCCCTGGTATACACATAAAACCAGATTGATCCTCCTTTTATCTCTTTAAATCCACCTTCCATGTAACAGCTGTCACAATTGATAATGTCCTTAATGCATCCGCAAATCAGGACTAGTTTCTAAATTACATCTTCCATCATGAGTGTAACACATACGACTCTGGAGAGCAGTGTGAATCCATTTCAGGATTTTTCAAAATGATTTATTATCATTATTCTAATGTTTATGACTGGTGTAAGAGCATATAAAGTGGGAAAGCAGCAGGGTTTAAAAACGTCTGCTGAACCAGAAGATCATTATTTTCTTCTTGGACACTTTATTTATTAATATTTATCATTATCAATGTAAACTTATTGGTTCTTCTTGTGTTTATGTGCAACATCCGATATCCAGAGACATGTTCATGAGCCTAATACTGTAGTTCTTTACCCTGATCCTTCATAAGGTCCTTCAGGAGATGTTTATTTAAACACTTATGGAATAAATGCACATTTTTGTAATGGTGCTGACGCCTCGGAAAAGCATAGAAGCGCATCACCAGCACTTCATATTAGAGAGATCTACAGATAGACAGAGGGAATGTCAGTGAGATAGAGCTCGTGATTTAGTGTTATACAATCTACATTACCTCAGCAGAAATGCACACACACACACACACACACACACACACACACACACACACACACACACACACACACACACACACACACACACACACAAACACACACAAACACAGAGTTGCCCTAGTCCTTGATGTCAGAAGAAATGGTCTCTCATAACTCCTACAGGACCCCAATATTTTCCCGTCTTTTATTTACAGTGAGCCATTTTTAACCCTGAACCCTGTAACACTGAGGACACAAACACTGATTAACTAGTGCAAAAAAAAGAAAGTGTCCTTCAGTCTCTTCTCTGTGGCGTTCTCATGCACGTTCTGGGTTTTCTTTTTTTTTAGTAGACAGAATAAAAAAACACTCAGCCAGGTATCAAGAATAAATGTGAGATGAATTATTTAAAATGTCAGACCAAGGAAAGAGCCTACCAAGTTACATATATTTTTTATTTCCATTTTTAATACAGGCAGTCCTGCTGTGAACAGGGAAAGAGCATTTATGGAGAGGAAGAGAAAGAAAGGTTCAGGTAAGAGAGAGAGAGGAAGAGAGATGTGGAGAAAAGGAGAAAAGTTCTTTGAGTCGAGGTTTCTCGCTTTAATAATGACATACATTTAAAATGGAGGAATCACATTTGTTGTTGTTGGGTTTTTTTTTTTTTACTATTCTGAGAAACAATAAAAATGATCAGCATATAGCAATGTCCTCAAGAAATTATAGCTAACAGCTATCTTTCACAGGGACTTGTATAATGTATGTAGCACATAAACGGATTTAAACGGTCTGAAGAGCCATTTAACATTTATGGAAGGAGTCTGCAGTGTCAGAGCTTCATGTAGAGTCAGAACTTATGCTCTAACTGCATCTGACCAGTGGATGAACCTTTGGAATACTCTTCAATTGGAGACACTCTGTGTGAGGATGGTTCCATATGAACAGCCTAAAGATCTATGAAGATACTGAGCATCTCGAGAACTTTGAGGATGTATTTAAACTGTAGTTGATATCAACAATCTGCTACGGGACCACGGTTTGGTCTCAGGTTTGGTCTGCTGGGTTCAGGACCACAGTTTGCATCAATAGTTCTGCATTTAAGCACCCATCACTGAACAATACACCTCAACTATGATGGAACGGTAATTAATAGTGTTGAGGATGAAGATGGGTTCAATAATGTGTCTGGTTCCTCTCAAGGTTTCCTCCTCATGAGGTCTCAGGACATTTTTTCCATACAACTTTATATTTTCTTCATCTCTGCTTTGAGACAATGTCCATAGTTCAAAGTACTCTACAAAAAAAGTTGAATTCTAATCAGAAAGTGTAATATTCAACAACACCAAGGT
>JBCEWE010000127.1:2402172-2424672 GCA_039877035.1 Silurus lanzhouensis | reverse complement strand
CTGTTCAAAAGAATCGACTCTTTGGTGATCCGGATCATCTGAGCTTTCCTCTCCGGGCAGTGTCTCTGTGCGCTGCTCAGCGCGTCGCTCAGCTCCGAGTCTCCTCTTTCACCTGCATTCGCTTCGCTCTGATTAATTTTATTGTGTTCCTCAGGAATCTACAGTGGAGAAGATCCAGTGTGGAAGAAGGATGATGTTTCCTTTCAGGAGAGACACTTTGGTCCTGGTTGTCCTCCTTCTCCTCCTCCAGGCGCATGGTGAGGTCTTCGTGGTGTTGACGGAGTTTTATTTCATTTGTTTTGGTTTGTTTTTGTGATTTCATTTTTATACAAAATACGCTTTTAAAGATTTGAAGAACCATTTGTGGTTTTTAGATGTAAAATTGGGCTCTAATTATTGGAACTGAAAAGTTTGGAGGTGTCTTATAACTTGGTTGGATTTGTGTTTATTTCTCTCGGGATTGCACATATTTATATAATGCACATGGATATATATATATATATATATATATATATATATATATATATATTATATATATATATATATATATATATAATAATTCAGAATAAGGCAAATAATCCTATAATCATCCATCATTGAGAAGGGAACAGGTCCACATAATAAAGGGAAGACTGTTTCATAATGTATTTATTAATTCACCATTTAAAACAATTACATTATTATATTATTATAATAACATATAATTTTTTTTTTTTTTTAATTTTGCTCATTTCTTTCCATCCACTTTTCTTTTAATTTGTTAATTCACCATTGAACACAATATATATATTTTATTGTATTATTTTTACTTTCTGGTGATTAGTGTTCATTCCTGGCACACACTATAGAAATAAAAATCCTTTTTTAGATCAGTTTATACCTTCCAATGTTCTATGCATGATGCGTTTAAGGATGGAGACTGTCACAAAGCAGAATAACAGTAATAAATAAGAACATTTACATTTGTTCATATATCCTTATAATTTCATCCCTAATAAGTGAACAAAAGGTTACGGTGGTGAGGTGAAAACCTCATTAATCTTTTTGTCCAACAGACTTTAAGGACAAAAGTACTGGGACTTTTCCAGCCATACGTGGTTCTTCTCCAAAATGTTCCCTCAAACTTAGAGACACACAACTGTGTCAGACAGTGAACTAGGAGACCCGAAACCTGTTCCTACATGACAGTACCCCTGTGCACAAAGCTCCATGAAGATATGCTTTGCATTGGTTGGTGTGTGGAAGATCTCCAGACCCTATTGAACACTTTTAGGATGACACAAAATCTAGTGGAGCATCTTCCCAGAAGAGTAGAGCTTTTATTAAAACAGCAAATAAATATTCAGGAAAATCCGGGACGTCTCTCATAATCATTACGCAAATCGACGTCATTCACCTCTAAGTTCATCACAGTCCTTCTCCTGTTTAAACCTAGCGCGTTAACAAACAAACAAGCAACGATAATCGTATTTTATATGACTAGCCTGTGAAATTACAAGCGGTAAACTCCATCAATCTTCTAGTTCATGCACAATAAGTTCGACCGGTCCTCGAGCACTTCCACAACTCGCTTCAATCCGGGTTTAATAGCTCACGCCGCTTCGTAACTGTCGCGAGCTTCGCTTTGCTGCTTAGCTAATGAGTAATTAGCCTTTAGGAGAATAATAATTACTCTCCTGTCGACAGACTTTTCATCGCTAATCAGTCTTTATTTCTAACGTCGTCTCTAATAATAAATAAATAATCGAACACGATGGCAAAATCTGTTCAGGTTTCTTCAGGGTTCTCTGGTTTCCTCCATCAGCACCGGTCATTTTAAGAGGGTTACACAGTAAATGTCTTTGTGATGTGTATACACACACATTTTAAAAGCATCCAAGCAAAGTGGCCTCGGTCCAATCCCAATTCAACTCCATCCTTTAATGAGAGAAATTTAATTCAACCTTGTCAACTTTTTTCAATCCCACTTCATTTTCTTTTTACTCTCCTTTTATCTTCCTTTCCTTCTTCTCCTACCCCCTTCTCTTTCCACATTCATCTGCTTCTTTTCATTTCACCTTCCTTTTCTTCTCCTTTTATCTTCCTCTCCTTAAATGTTTCTCTCCTTCCATCTTTTCCTTCCATCTTATCTCTTTCCACCCTCCTCTCTTTCTACCCTCATCTTCTTCCCCTCCTTCTATCTTTCCCTCCTTCCTCTCGACCTATCTTCCTGTTTTTTTCTCATTTTTTTTTTAGATTTAGTCAATTTCTGTCTGTTAAAATTTTCTTTGAATTTGATCGAAATTATACTTTTTCAGTTCCACAAACTCTTCAGATGTTTTTAGATTTGGTTTCAGAAAATATATCCAGTATGACCCCTGAAAAAAAACAACAACCCAGAAGAATCCGATCCAGGATGCCTTGAATCTGAACATTACCGAATGTAGCTAATATATACATAAAATACACAGCAGAAAGGGGCGGAGCCAAACGTGACAGATTAATTGTGTTTCTATAAACGCGAGATCGCTGCTGCACCTGGGCTGAAAGGCCGTGAGCTGTTTTATTCACTTCCCCTGAGGTTGTTGTGGTGCAGGTTTGTGGGTTTGTCCTGTGTGAGGTTCTTCCTCATTAGTTTCAGGTACAGAATGCTGCTGTCAGATTTGGGACACAGCCTTCTCTTTCAGGTCTCGAATGGATGTGAGAGGAACCAGGGCTCAGTCACGTTTTTACTGCTGTAATGAGGAGTCTTAAATTTACAGTCAACACACGCACACACACACGCACACATACACGCACACACCGCACGCACACACAAACACGCACACACGCATGCACACACAGGTATTTTTGGTGGAATGGTTTAATATCTCATGGTGTTGTCTGCCCAGAGTGTTAGAATAGCCACTTTGCCTCAGGCTCTGCTGTGTGTGTTTGTTTTCATGTGTGTGTGTGTGTGTGTGTGTGTGTGTGTGTGTGTGTGTTCAAATAGCAGTATGTGATTCTCTGACATGCAGGAATCCGCCCATGCAGAATTTGTCATGAGGTCACTGAGTAATAAGTAAGGGGGTGGTGGTGGTGGAGGGGGGGTGTTACAGATGGAGAGAGAGACAGATAGAGAGAGAGAGAAATGGAGCGACAAAGTGTAAAAAAGGCAGAAAGAAGAGAAATAGTGTTAGAGGGACATTTGGAAAGAGAGAGAGAGAGAGAGAGAGACAAAAAGGTAAGACAGAGAGACAGTTACAGAATGTTGTTGTTCTCCTTTATCTCCTTCCATCTTCCTTTCCTTTTTCTTATTTTATCTTACTCACCATCTCCATCATTCTCCTCTCCTTCCATTTTCTTCTTCTATATTTCATCAATTTCTCTCTGTTCTCTTTTCCCTATTTTTCTTCACTGGCCTTGTGTGGGTTTTTTATTTCTTTTCAACACTAATTCCCTCTCTCTCTCTCTCTCTCTCTCTCTCTCTCTCTCTCTCTCTCTCTCTCTCTCTCTCTCTTTCTCTCTCTTTCTCTATCTGTCCTTTTTTTTGCCTCACTTTAAATTAAATAAGATCTTGGTGGAGCTCTGAAACACTGCGTCCTACACACACACACACACACACACACACACACACACACACACACGTTCTTCTAGTGTCCACGGGTTTCCTTCAGAGTTCTCAGATTTCATTTGTCCTCCCTTTCTTACTTGATTTCCATCCCCTTTGTTCTTGTGTATTTTTGTGTACTCAATTGTGTAAAAGTGTGCGTGTGTGCGTGTGTGTGTGTGTGTGTGTGTGTTGATAAACAGCAGTGTTCACGGCTCATCTGTGAACACACATTTAGTGATGATGACAACCGGTCACAATGCAACACTGAGTGTGACGCATGCTCTGAAAAAGGCCCTCACACACACACACACACACACACACACACACACACACACACACACACACACACACCCTTTTGTGTGAGAGGTCTGTACATGAGATAGTCTCTAGGTGACAGGAAAAGGCCTCTTGTCTGATTCTATCTTTGTGGCTTCTTTGGCACTAAGAACAAAACACACTTAACATCTGCACCTTTCACAGTGAGCGGCAACAGGAGATTTTTTGTGTGTCACACACTCACACACACACACACACACACACACACACACACACACACACACACACACACACACACACTCACACACACACACATATTGTGTCAGTGATTATTACAGTGACTCGTGTCACGATTCGAACACACGAGTTTAACGTAGCGGTTCAGTACGAGTGTAAACGACGTAACGAGATCCTGCCGGATTTCATTGGAACAAAGCATTTCATAATTAATATTCAAAAATGCCTCTATATCCCTGACTAACCCTAATAAACCACAGAGCCAGTGGAGACTTAACACACCCCAGGGTAATTAAACAGGAAAACATTTGCACTTACTCTCTCTCTCTCACACACACACACACACACACACACACACACACACACACACACACACACCATCCCATTCATCTTCCTCTCTTTCCATCTTCATGTCCCTTCTCTCTTTCCATCTTCCTCTCCTATTTCTCCCTCCATCTTCCTCTCCTTCTTGGGGATTGAATCCACACAGGTGTGATAGAGGTAAAGCCGCTGTTCAGTTCTGAAGCTTCACATCGTCATATTAAGCTTCTTCATCATGAGCTCTGGGGATGTGAGAGTCAGGTTCAGATTGTGACTTATTTACATTGTGGAAGAATTGAAGAGACACTGGAGTAGAAGAAATCTGTCACAGTGTGTGCTGTGGAGGATTTAACTGTTCCAAAGGGGAAAGAAATATTGATAAGCTTCAGCTTTTGACTTTTAAATAGCTGATTGTCTTTTTTCCTCTACCAGATTATAGCAATCGTGTGATTTTATCTAGAAAATGTGTTACCTGAACTGAAACTCTTAGACTCCATCCTAATTAACAATACAAAGATGTCGTGTACAATGGTGTGTTTGTGGTAAAAGTTTGGGGAAGAACCACATATGGGTGTAAATGTCAGGTGTTAAAATACTTTTGGCCAAATAGTGTAGTGAAAATAATGCATGACATTTTATAGCTTGTTTAAATGAGTGTGCTGATGATCTGTTTTTGTTTTTTTGCATTGCTGATGTGCAGCAGATGAACACCAGGCTGTCACTAAGCTGCATATAAATATAGTCCTCTCCTGTTGCTTTTAACAACATTGTGTGTGTGTGTGTGTGTGTGTGTGTGTGTGTGTGTGTGTGTGTGTGTGTGTGTGTGTGTGTGTGTGTGTGTGTGTGTTTAGAGTGCTTGTCATCGAAAGGAGAGGACCGGCTGTTCCGCCGCCTCTTCCGGAAGTACAATCAGTTCATCAGGCCGGTGGAGAACGTCTCAGACCCTGTGACGGTGGAGTTCGAGGTCTCCATCTCTCAACTCGTCAAAGTGGTAAGAATCCCGTTTTGAACAGATGCGATCTCACTTCCTGTTTATGTCAGGAAGTATTTATTCTAGGCTTCTTGACAGCTCCCAATATTTTATGCTTTATTTTATCTCTTTCTATATTTTTTTTTTGCTGCAGCTTTTTTTGACACTCGAACCTGTACATGGTGCAATCATTCTGAAATTCTATAAGAAAAAAGTTCTCCAGGATGCAAACTTGGTTATTTTCGAAACTGGATTTCAAAAAAATTAGAAAAGTCAGTACAAGTTTTCGTTCTAGTTATAGCCAGCGACTTGCTTCCAGATCATTATAGCTAGTAATTAAATTAAAGTCAGTTTTATTCTATAAATGCTATACATGATACATATGTTTTTCTTTAATTTAATACAGATAACAGACAAGTATATACACACACACTGGAACAAACCTGAGCTAAAACTGTTCCTGATTAGGTAAGAAGACATAATAACTGGTGATGTGTGAGTCCAGATAAAGACTTCCTGTATACCTTACATACTCACATCATTAGGATCCTATAGACACTAAACTGATAACAGAAATGTGTTTAGAGAACCAGTGTGAGAACCATCATAACACTAACATATACAGTCATCAAGCTAAGCCATATTATAGCTGCTACATCTCCATGGTTGTGCAATGAGGTGCTTTCAAGCTAAAAATGCAGTAACGTCAGATCTGGTGTTCTGCGCTAAAACGCTCCCCTGCCACACACTGCCCCAACAACTTATCTCACAATTATGAGATACTAAGTCATAATTTTGAGATAAGGATTTCATAATTATGAGATAATAAGTCATAATTGAGATAAGTTGTAATTATGAGATATTAAGTCATAATTATGAGATATTAAGTTGTAATTATGAGATATTAAGTTGTAATTATGAGATATTAAGTTGTAATTATGAGATATTAAGTCATAATTATGAGATATTAAGTTGTAATTATGAGATATTAAGTCATAATTATGAGATATTAAGTTGTAATTATGGGATATTACGTCATAATTATGAGATATTAAGTCATAATTATGAGATCCTTTCTGTGAGTATTTTTCTTTGTGAATGCAATGCACTTCTGTAGGATCAGGACCAGATTTTGCATGAACTGTTCTGCGTTTAAGTGCCGATCACTGAACACCTCAACAATGATGGAACTGTAATGAGCAGATGTTCAGGGTGTTCAGGATGAGGATGGATTCTCACACTTATGACCAGGTGTCCGCAAACTTTTGGCAATATAGTGTATGTACCATCCATGGGTTTGTTGTTCTACAGTTTTACTGACAGACTTCCTCCATTTCATTTAAAATGCTTTCCTAGGTTCCACAGTCAGCAGATTCAGTTTGAAGCTTCTCAGTCATACTGGGTATATGATCTTTCCCAGCACATCAGCACTTTCCAGTTCCTATCAGATGATATATAGGGCCTGGCCCAGTTACTATCCGCTTCCAGGAAAATTCCTGCACTGCTTTTTTTCCTTTTTGACTCCCAAAAGAACAGTTTTATTTCCATCGCTAGCAGGTCAGAGAGTGCAATAGGACTGAAATTTCCACTCTCAGCTCCCAGGATGTCCAGCAGACACTGTGCTTAGCGGTGCAGATTAAATTATCCTCTCCACACTTATCTATCCAATGCCACAAGCTTTCTTCCCCGAACTCAACTCAAGTCTGCATATTCACAAATTCACTATATTTATTTTCTGCGCTTGGCTTTGGAGAATTTGTATTGTTTTTTGTTTTTAAGTAAACGCGACATCGTAACTGCGCGACTTCCTGTTTTATTGAACTCGTTTGTCCATTTCTACACGTCAGCTAGTTTAACAAACCGGCTAAGTAGCATGCTAATCCTCAGGAAGTTGCTCAGTGAGTTTATTGAGCTTATTAGCAAGCACATTTTGAGGAAAGGGAAGGCTGTGGAGAGCATGTAAGAAGAAGCATATTTGCTTATAGGTGACTCCTGGAAGAGATTTTACTTCAGAGTGGTGGGTTTAGATCATTCAGCAAATCGTATTGAACTCATTTCACATTACCTTTAAAAGCGCTTTTGTTGTGTTGTTCCATGTTTGATTTTCTGTGTTTCATCTTTTCTGTCTCCAGGATGAAGTCAATCAGATAATGGAGACCAACCTGTGGCTTCGACATGTAAGTCATATATATATATATATGTGTGTGTGTGTGTGTGTGTGTGTGTGTGTGTGTGTGTGTGTGTGTGTGTAGGCGTGTAAAGGGCAGAAATATAAAATAGTCGTCTACTTGAAATGTGCCTACAACACATCAGAACTTGGGCAACAAGAGCAAGAGTGGAAAACCACTACGGTACAGCTCACAGATACAACAGGTAATATTCGGGATTTGGGAATGAGTAACAGTCCTCCATAAATGAGGAAATGTAGCCACGATGTTTTTCTCAACAAATCAATTTTAGACAGCACTGTCAGAAATAATCGACTGGACAAAACTCCCTGTAGCGAAGCAGGATTGATTTAGTACAAGAACCTAAAGTAAATTTATGATGTTAAATAAACGTGTACAGAAGCTAGTGTGAGCTGGGACTGAGAGAGGATCTGCTTATGTCCGAATTAATGTGTGTTATGCAGGTAACTCCCTTTTTATACACATTAAGTCAATACAGTAAAAGCAGGAATTTTAGTGTGCGTGTGTTTAGATTAAATGCGATTAGGATCAAATTTAAATTTTGCGGAAATGCAAATCGAACTGTTGGTTTTCTTTTTTGACTTGTTTTCCCTGTTTACGGTCGGCAGTATAACATTACATATTAAAATATAGCTGCGTGGTTTATTGGTTACTAAAGTGTAGTGGGGTGGAGTATCGCTGGGTGGAGTGTAGCGTTATAGAGTATCGCTGGGTGGAGTGTAGCGTTATAGAGTATCGCTGGGTGGAGCGTAGCGTTATAGAGTATCGCTGGGTGGAGTGTAGCTTTATAGAGTATCGCTGGGTGGAGCGTAGCGTTATAGAGTATCGCTGGGTGGAGCGTAGCGTTATAGAGTATCGCTGGGTGGAGCGTAGCGTTATAGAGTATCGCTGGGTGGAGCGTAGCGTTATAGAGTATCGCTGGGTGGAGCGTAGCGTTATAGAGTATCGCTGGGTGGAGCGTAGCGTTATAGAGTATCGCTGGGTGGAGCGTAGCGTTATAGAGTATCGCTGGGTGGAGCGTAGCGTTATAGAGTATCGCTGGGTGGAGTGTAGCGTTATAGAGTATCGCTGGGTGGAGCGTAGCGTTATAGAGTATCGCTGGGTGGAGTGTAGCGTTATAGAGTATCGCTGGGTGGAGCGTAGCGTTATAGAGTATCGCTGGGTGGAGCGTAGCGTTATAGAGTATCGCTGGGTGGAGTGTAGCGTTATAGAGTATCGCTGGGTGGAGTGTAAGGTTATAGAGTATCGCTGGGTGGAGCGTAGCGTTATAGAGTATCGCTGGGTGGAGCGTAGCATTATAGAGTATCGCTGGGTGGAGTGTAGCGTTATAGAGTATCGCTGGGTGGAGCGTAGCGTTATAGAGTATCGCTGGGTGGAGCGTAGCGTTATAGAGTATCGCTGGGTGGAGTGTAGCGTTATAGAGTATCGCTGGGTGGAGTGTAAGGTTATAGAGTATCGCTGGGTGGAGTGTAAGGTTATAGAGTATCGCTGGGTGGAGTGTAGCGTTATAGAGTATCGCTGGGTGGAGTGTAGCGTTATAGAGTATCGCTGGGTGGAGTGTAGCGTTATAGAGTATCGCTGGGTGGAGTGTAGCTTTATAGAGTATCGCTGGGTGGAGTGTAGCGTTATAGAGTATCGCTGGGTGGAGTGTAGCTTTATAGAGTATCGCTGGGTGGAGTGTAGCGTTATAGAGTATCGCTGGGTGAAGTGTAGCGTTATAGAGTATCGCTGGGTGGAGTGTAGCGTTATAGAGTATCGCTGGGTGGAGTGTAGCTTTATAGAGTATCGCTGGGTGGAGTGTAAGGTTATAGAGTATCGCTGGGTGGAGTGTAGCGTTATATAGTATCGCTGGGTGGAGTGTAGCGTTATAGAGTATCGCTGGGTGGAGTGTAGCTTTATAGAGTATCGCTGGGTGGAGTGTAGCTTTATAGAGTATCGCTGGGTGGAGTGTAGCGTTATAGAGTATCGCTGGGTGGAGTGTAGCTTTATAGAGTATCGCTGGGTGGAGTGTAGCTTTATAGAGTATTGCTGGGTGGAGTGTAAGGTTATAGAGTATCGCTGGGTGGAGTGTAGCGTTATATAGTATCGCTGGGTGGAGTGTAGCGTTATAGAGTATCGCTGTGTGGAGTGTAGCGTTATAGAGTATCGCTGGGTGGAGTGTAGCGTTATAGAGTATCGCTGGGTGGAGTGTAGCGTTATAGAGTATCGCTGTGTGGAGTGTAGCGTTATAGAGTATCGCTGTGTGGAGTGTAGCGTTATAGAGTATCGCTGGGGGGAGTGTAGCGTTATAGAGTATCGCTGTGTGGAGTGTAGCGTTATAGAGTATCGCTGGGGGGAGTGTAGCGTTATAGAGTATCGCTGTGTAGAGTGTAGCGTTATAGAGTATCGCTGTGTGGAGTGTAGCGTTATAGAGTATCGCTGTGTGGAGTGTAGCGTTATAGAGTATCGCTGTGTGGAGTGTAGCGTTATAGAGTATCGCTGTGTGGAGTGTAGCGTTATAGAGTATCGCTGTGTGGAGTGTAGCGTTATAGAGTATCGCTGTGTGGAGTGTAGCTTTATAGAGTATCGCTGTGTGGAGTGTAGCTTTATAGAGTATCACTGTGTGGAGTGTAGCTTTATAGAGTATCGCTGGGTGGAGTGTAGCGTTATAGAGTATCGCTGTGTGGAGTGTAGCTTTATAGAGTATCGCTGTGTGGAGTGTAGCTTTATAGAGTATCACTGTGTGGAGTGTAGCTTTATAGAGTATCGCTGGGTGGAGTGTAGCTTTATATAGTGTACCTATATAGAAACAGGTGTGTGTGTGTGTGTGTGTGTGTGTGTGTGTGCGCGCGTGTGTGCATGTGTGTGTGCGTGTGTGCGCATGTTGTATAAGTGCCTCGTGAACTTATGAACTTGGCTGTTGTTGAGCCGTTCTGGAGGAAATCCATTTAGCTGTTAATAATTGATATATTTTTCTCCTTATGCTGCTGAAAGCTAGCTCTCTAACTCTGTATGTAGAAGTATAGGGGAGAAAAAGACCGGTCTGTCCATCTCAGGGTTTGGTGTTCAGCTTTTTCTGAGCTTACTCGAGTCTGGCTTTTGTGCTCAGTCTCTCATCAGCATGGTGTTTCCACATTGTTTGCTCCCCCTGATGTTTTTTGTTTGTTCAGAAACACTGGTCTGATGTCTCTAAAAGGCTCAAGGCAGCCTCAATATTATGGACAGTAAAATTATATTATTACATAAACACCTATCCAAATAGTTATAGGTCAAGGCTTTTTTATTGTGTTTAAATACAAAATGTATGTAGAGCTACCAACAGCTTGTTGCTAGGACAATATGATGGATGTTTCTGCCTTTGTCGTGGCAAATGTGAATAAAAACATTTGTAAGGGAATTCAATGAAGGGGAAAGGTCATGAAGGATACTGTTATTTCTGCAGAAACAGATGAACAGCTTGAACAGTGGCTGCACCACACACACACACACACACACACACACACACACACACACACACACACACACACTATAGTTCCTTGTGAGGACCATCATGTTTTGGATGTACTCTGCACAGAGACAGTGTTGCGGCAATGAATCACATCCTGTTCATGAGCGAGTGTGATGCGAAGGCACGCAGCATGTCTTTATACATAAATAATTCATAACCTGATGAGTGACTGTGCGTCTACTTCAGGGAGAGATGGAGAGATACCGAGAGAGAGATGGAAGTATACTGTATGGATAATTGACACGTACTTGTTGTATCAAGATGAAGTTTCTACAGAATACTAGGAACATGGTATTCTATTGGTATCTGACTTGGGGTCGGAAGGTCAAATCTAGAGGTTGACTACTTACTATTATTGTATTTACTGTTAACTGATTAATCAAGGGATAGTTTTTCAAATGGATACTGGAAAAAAACAACAATCCATGTAAAATAGTACTGAACTTTATTACAAAAATATATAAACAGTACTGAATCATGAAAATGTGCAAAATAAAATAAATATGATTGAATCAATATAATAATATAATTTAGAAATTCTTAATATAATATAGCACTCTCTGTACAGCGCGCCGTCTCGCATGTAAAATCAAACAGCCTGTGGCGTTGGTGAGTCACCTCTAGAGGCCGCTTTCGTAATGACAGCGGACCTTCTCAGCCGCTCCACCTACAGACACAACCCTGAAAAACTATCAGTTTGGATTTTTGGCGATAGCTGATAGTTCCAGCAATCGAATATCGGTGCTGATTAATCTGCAAAACCTATGAATTGGTCGACCTTTAATCATATTCCAGCACCACCAAGCTGCATCTGTGGGGCCCTTCAGCAAGGCCCTCAACCCTTACCCGCTCAGTTATATATTGCACGCTCTGGGCGTCTGACAAATGCCATAAATGTAAATGTTATGTAAATATGTAAATGATTAACATTAGCATTAACAAAACAGTATTGTATGTCTGAGAAAACAAATAAAAAAAAAAATTCAACTTCTAGTCAAAAAGAAGAATTCGCTATGACACTAAAAACCCTGAGGAAAAAACTGTATACAGGTAGTCCCCAAGAACAATGGTTCGGCATATGATTTTTTGATCTTATAGAAATAAGGGGCTATTTACCCTCTTCTGCATAGATGAGTTCACAGATGCACATGATGGGCCTGACAGGGAAGACAGTAAACACCATCTCTTACACCAAGACAACCGAAAGAATTCAACTACTGACAATATTTTTAATGTATTCGTTGTAGATATGGAATGACTACAAGCTGAAATGGTCTCCAGCCGATTTCGACAGCATCGAGTACATCAGGGTTCCGTCCAATAAGATCTGGAGGCCTGATATTGTCCTCTACAACAAGTAGGCATATTTTGGCTTTTGAAAGCTGTCTGTGTTAGAGAACCCTTGATGAAACTTTAACGTGCATGCTGTTATTGTAAAGGTCCTGAGGAACATTTGAAGGAATGTTCTGGAAAGTTGTGTGAGGGTTGGGGTTGCAAACGGATGGAAATTTTCCTGTACATTTCTGGAAAATTTCGATGGGAACTCCAGCTGGGGAATTTGGGAAACATTCAAAGTTGGAAACTTACAAGGAATTTATGGGGACTTTAAAAAATGACATTTAACTTTGATTTAATTGTTAATATAATGTTGTTGCACAGTAGCTTACACACAGCACCAGGACGCTTTAAACATAAATGTATGTAATATTTATATAAATTACTTGCCAAGATGGACACTTATTTATGTGCCGGAGAAATGATGTGTGTTATGTTATGGAGAAATGCACAATGGGGAGTATAGGGGGGCGTGGCCTATGATGATGAATGTGCAGGTAGAAATTTACCTGAAATTAATTTCCATGAAAATTCCCCCCCATCCCCACACACACACCCAGTGCTGTAGGTGATTTCTTGGTTGAAGACAAGACCAAAGCTCTGCTGAAGTACGACGGAACCATCACGTGGGTCCCTCCGGCGATCTTCAAGTCGTCCTGCCCGATGGACATCACCTACTTCCCCTTTGACTACCAGAATTGCTCAATGAAGTTTGGTTCGTGGACGTACGACAAAGCCAAGATCGACCTGGTTCTGATTGGCTCCAAGGTCAATGTCAAGGACTTCTGGGAGAGCGGCGAGTGGGAGATCATTGATGCGCCGGGCTACAAGCACGACATCAAGTACAACTGCTGTGAGGAGATCTACACGGACATCACGTACAGCTTCTACATCCGCCGCCTGCCTCTGTTCTACACCATCAACCTCATCATCCCGTGCCTCCTCATCTCCTTCCTGACCGTCCTCGTCTTTTACCTTCCGTCGGACTGCGGCGAAAAGGTGACGCTCTGCATTTCCGTCCTTCTCTCCCTCACCGTCTTCCTCCTGGTCATCACAGAGACCATCCCCTCCACGTCGCTGGTCATCCCGCTGATCGGCGAGTACCTGCTTTTCACCATGATCTTTGTCACTCTCTCCATCGTCATCACCGTCTTCGTGCTCAACGTGCACTACCGCACTCCCACCACGCACGCCATGCCCTCCTGGGTACGCGCCGTCTTCCTGCGAGCTCTGCCCAGAATCATGTTTATGAGACGCCCCACGGACCAGTCCGAGTCGTCCAGGAACGCCGGCTTGCCCGAGGGATCACCCGGAGAAGGAGAAGGCAAGAAAAGCAACTGTCTCGAGTTCGCTGAAGGAAAAGCAGCGGAAGGGGAGGTGAAGAAAGCGCCGTGTCCACGCCATCCGGTCAAAGAGCCTCCCGAAGGGGATTGTGGGAAACCGAGTCGGCAGCTGAGCGGCGTGAACACGATGGTGGAGTTTTCGGTCGTGTCTCCTGAAATCAAGCAGGCCATCGAGAGCGTCAAGTACATCGCGGAGAACATGAGGAGCCGCAACAAGGCTAAAGAGGTAGATACACACACACACACACACACACACACACACACACACACACACACACACACACACACACACACACACTGCACATGTCACAGTATTTATATTTTCTAGCTTCTATCCATCTGTTATTGTCCTTCCTTCTTACCTTAATTCATTTATTTCTCCCCTCTGTCGAGTTCTTTCTTTCTTTCTTTCTTTCTTTCTTTCTTTCTTTCTTTCTTTCTTTCTTTCTTTCTTTCTTCTATTCATTACTTTTTTAATTTTTTTCTTCTTTCCCTTCATTCGTTTCTTCCTACATTCTCTTGTGTCCTTCCATCCTTCCTTCCGTCCCTGCCTTCCTTCTTTTTTCCCCCCTTGTTCTTTTCTTTCCCTTTCTCACTTCCCATTCTGCCTTCTTTCCTTTAGTCATTCCTTCCTCCCCACCTTCCTTTCTTTCTTTCTTTCTTTCTTTCTTTCTTTCTTTCTTTCTTTCTTTCTTTCTTTCTTTCTTTCTTTCTTTTTTCCAAATTCTTTCCATTCTTTCCATTTTTACCAGGTCTCTTCCCACTATTCATTTGTTCATTCGTTACATTTTTTTTTATCCACTTGTCTTTCGAACTTCTTTTTCTGTCATCCCCCTTTTTTTTTTTCTTCTTTCTTGTTCTTTTCCACATCATCCAGTTAGCAGATAAACTCTAAACCCCATCCACTTGCGTCACTGCTCTGTGACATCACACGGCCAATATCCTCGTCCCAGCACATCAGCTTTCCGTCTATAAATACGCCGTTTACGTCCCTCTGTGAAACGCTCGCTGTGTGATATGGAAATTCTTCACACTTCTCCATCCCACGTTCTCTCCACCTCCTCATCGCCGTGATGCAGAAGCTTAAGGATCTGTCACTCGCTATGACATCACCGGCACTCATGTCGTCCCATGGTGGTGGTGTTGGTGGTGATGATTCCGAATTTATTCTTCCATTTTCTTCTTTCGTTCCAGGTGGAGGACGATTGGAAGTACGTTGCCATGGTAATCGACCGTATCTTCCTGTGGGTGTTTGTGACGGTGTGTTTGCTTGGAACAATGGGTCTCTTCTTCCAGCCTCTTATCAGTTTTCTGGCGTGACGGCTGACCGGAGACACGCCGATCGCTCGAATTACTGACTCACGAGTTTCCACGTACCATCACCCAGAAGAAATGAAGAACGAGCTTTCACGCTTTTAATCCATGTATATGTTGTAGTACGGTTCAGGTGTGAAACAAACTAATTGGACATAAAAAAAAATATTGAAATAAAAATACAGTATATGGGCAAAAGTATTGGGACACCCATACGAAAAAGTTTCTCCCCAAACAGCTACCACAAAGATGGAAATCTTGCCTTCACTTAAACTTGGAGAGCCAAACCTGTTCCAGCATGTGCACAAGGTCTGCTTTACATGGAGTGGAAGATCTCCTGCTATAGAGCTCCAACCCTATTATACACCTTCTGGATGAATTGTTCACTCTGACTGGACCCCAGAAGCCTCCTTACTTCCACATGTACATCATGAATCTCCACAAATCTAAAAAAAAAAAAAGCTAGTGGAACATCTTCCCAGAGGAGTGGAGCTTATTATAACAGCACATAGGGGAGGAAATGTGTAACCAGATGTTCAAAAAACACTCAGGTTCCCACAAACATTTGTCCATATAGTGTATCTAATTCAACCAACATGATATTTCAAAAAGACTTGAAAGTTCCTTCTTCACACCACAGAAAATGCCACGCTTGTTAGAAACCTACACTCTTTGGCCAAAAGTCCTGGTTTATGCAATAATTAATATCAAATCGTGTGACCTCTATAGACAGCACTGGTTATAGAATGTGTTGTACTGAAGAGCTTATTCACTGTAAACCTGCTGACAGAATAACCCTAGTCATTTCCTGACCAGTCTCCAAGTCCCTGTTGCTGAAAAAAAAAACCCAGCATGATGCTTCCACCACCACGCTTCACTGTTGGGATGCTGTAGGATTCCTGAACCCTGAAATTCCCACAGTAAGAAATTGTTTTGGAAGCCTATCCATGGATTTGGAATGGGATATATATATAGGTGTGATTGTTAGGGGTCCATATAATCCAGCCATATAGTGTATATGATGTAGCAGAACGAGCACGAGATAAATCAGTTCAATTGACTCACTACAAAATATCCGCCAAGTGGAGAAAATGTTAATCTGAATGTAAGCACATTGTATTTTATTTCAGGAAAAGTCTTTAGATTTAAGATGCAAGAGTTTGTCGTGATACGTACAGGAAAGCAATTCCCCTCAAACTCTGACATAAATTATAAAAGGGGCATCATTTACAAATGTCCAAAATGACAGTAGTGTGTAGAAGGTATTGTGACCATGGGGAGACATCAGTGGTGGATGAAGTACACAAACCATGTAGTTGAGATAAAGCAGAGATGCACTCAATAAAGTATAAGTAAAAAATCACAGTAGAAATGCTCCATTTAAACTTTCACTTGAGTAAAAACACAAAAGTATTTGCCTTCAAAGGTTTTTAAGTATCCAAAGTACTATGATTTATTATGATTTGAACGATATAAACGATCAAACACTGATTGATCTCTCTATTAAAATAATCATGAGCCCGAAACCTTTTTAACTTCTACAAAACAATCACTTAAACAAGGTCACGTGTGTTGTGGCGAGTTAGAGGTGGAGTTTCTTCATCATTTCTTTCTCTTTAAATGTTCTGCTTGATGTTGAACTGTATGTTGGTGATCAGTAGATGCCACCAAGCGCCAAAACAAGTTTAAAATGGAGCACAAGCTCAAACCCGATTGGTGGATTGCTGCACGTTTGACCAGTTATGTTTTTATCCTCGTAAATAAAAAAAAACTGATTTTGCAAAATGTAGTTGAGTAAAAATTAAAATATTTGACATGTAGTGAAGTGAAAGTAAAAGTTTCCCCAAATGGAAACACTTCAGTAAAGTTCAGATACGGGAAAAAGCTACTTATGTACAGTAACCAATTACATTGACTTTGTTACTGTCCACCACTGATCCTGCAGACGGCTCAGTCAAAACCTCATTCTAATCAGACCACATGCTGATCTAATCCAACCACATGCTGATCTAATCCAACCACATGCTGATCTAATCCAACCACATGCTGATCTCTACTCAGGAAATCGTAAATCGCTCTTTTTACACTTTTGGTGAAATTATATCGAAAAACGTTTTTCGAGATGGTCCATATATCCGATTCTAGCTCTTGATGATGAAAAAAAAACGGTCTGTGGTTCACTTTGTTCACTACGGTGAATCATAAATAACCACCCACTCCCGAGAAACCTCATCAATTCAGCTTACTTCCTGTTTCATAAAGGTCTGATAGCGATTCCTGAAATGTAGAAATTTAGCAATATTACAAATTACAAAACTGCATGAATGCCATCATAAGCCCCGCTCAGTTTATTAATTCATAATTCATCCTCTTGTGAAAACGCCTTCAAGACGACGAGGTACTGATTCGTGTAAAGTCTTGTCTTGGTGGTTGTTTAAAGAACGTACTCAGGAATCCGCATTTTATTCGTACGTACGTAAATTAGTATTAAGCCCCGCCCACTCAGTGAACAAACTACATTTGGTATCATGACACTGTATTGAATGCTATTGGTCTGAATTTTTTTCCATTGTGTCCAAGACCTGAGCATCTGACATTAAAACCTGCCCACTTTGCACTTAAAAATGCAAATCCCTTTAAAAGAAAAAAAAAAAGACTGCATGACTTCCTGGACCCTGTTCACCTCCTCGTCTCTGAGACATCTGTAATCTCTTTCTCAGCGTTTATGAAAGAAAAAGCACAATTTTGTTGTTTGCAGCTGTTTGTACGTTTGCAAATCTTTTCTTTAATGATGTCCTTGAATTAAATGAGTACTGTATGAAGTGCGGACACTGTTTGGGGTGTGTTTGGGGTTTTACTGATGTTGGTGGGAAAATGTTTTCATGGTAATCTCCAGCTCCTCGCAGAGATGTTCTTCAGGCTTTTAAAGGAGCGTCTGAAGTTAAGAGCAGCGTCACCATGAGGGTTTCTGCAGACAAACCCGATCTGATGTCTGGTCAACTTTTTGCGGATTATGCTAAGTCAGAGTCATGCTAGCGTGGCTAATCATCAGTATTACAATAAATAGAAAACATGTTCACGGGTCAGAACAGAGAAGCACAGAGTGTTTCTATTTAAGCCACACCCCTTTTAACATTGCTATGAAATGATCAAATCTGATTGGTCAGAAGGTGATCAAGAGTTTACACGCTTACAAAAACGCTTAATATTAATATAGCAAACAATAAAATCTGTCACATGGATATCTATCTATCTATCTATCTATCTATCTATCTATCTATCTATCTATCTATCTATCTATCTATCTATCTCTGTCTCACAATCTCTGTATCTTTTTGTATCTGTCTGTCTATCTCATGGTGTCTGTCTCCTTCTGTCTGTATCAGTCTCTCTGCCTATCTCGATATCTCAGTGTCTGTCTATCTCTCTCTATCTGTCTTTGTCTTTATCTCTGTCTCTGTTTAATGATTTCTGTCTGTTTATAATATCTGTCTTTCTATATGTTTATCCATTTATCTATTTAGCTCTGTCTCTCTCTGTTTATTCATTTATCTATCTATTTATCTCTCTATATGTTTATCCGTGTCTGTATATCTGTTTATTCTCCGTCTCTATCTGTTTGTGTCTGTCTCTATCTCCTTGTCTCTGTGTTTGTTTTTCTGATAGTCTGTCTCTATCTGTAAAAATGTTTGTGGGGGGAAAAGTCTAATGATTAATATCACTATAGCAGTAAAATCTCCTCGCGATAAATAATCATGGTATGAACACTGCGTCCTCACATCGCTCAGCTCTTACTCTTAACCCCACTCGGGTCTCTGCTGCTCTCCTGCACGGGTTTATTATTAAAGCTGGAATGAGTACAAAACGTGGGACTTGCAGCTGGATGCGGCCAGGAAACAAGCAAAATGATTGTACAGTTTAAAATCTCATACAAATCATCTGGTATGGAAATGACCTTTTTTATAATGAATTTTTTATGACTTTGTGATCACGAGCCATTGAGGGTAATTACGCTAATGTCTAGGGGGGAGAAGGGGGAGGGGGTAATTAAAGTAATACTAATTAGAGCAATACTGAAACTTCAATCAGTGTTGAAGGAAAATGATAGGGTTTATTACGCAAATGTCTCAGAGAAAATGACTAATTATTGATCTGGTGTTGGCGTACTACATTCATATACATCGTGAAGCCAAAAGTATTGGGACACACGACTTTTCCGTATATATGCACGTCTTTCCCAAACTGTTCAGAGGCACACAGTTGTCTGCATCTTTGGATGTGCGAGACAAAAAAATCCCACGAATCTCATCTCTGGTGTCCACAAACGTCTGTCCGTGTGGTGTACAGAGACGAATCTCATACATGTTTGGATCGATAAGAAATAACAGGCGAACGCTTTTACACGTGACTTCATTGCAGTGTTTTGTTATTGTGTGGAGGATTGTTACAACTTGACTTCACACACACACACACACACACACACACACACACACTCCTGGATCTCAGTGCAGATGTAAAAGACTGGTGAGTGGTGAGGAGCTCAGCAGCTCTTCTAATGAATTTCCCGTCACAGCTTCGTCATGGCTGAAGACAAAAGCAGGGCGATCAGAGATCTGGGATCAGACGCGCTTTACAATCACAAGCTCAGATTAGACAAATCCTTTTTATGTAAATGAGCGTACAGGAATAAACACCGGAGAGAAGCAGAAGTAGGTTGAAAGATATGAAATGAAGAGTGTTGTGTCCCAGGGGCATCTCTCACACACACACACACACACACACACACACACACACACACACACGCAGCACTATTCCAAGTGCTTGGTGTGCAAAAAACTTTGGAGTGAAATCTGCTGCTGCTGTTGTGTAAAAGCTGAACTCTGAGTTCAACACTTCTCTATAACACTATTAGTATAAAGACCTGTTCAGTACAGAAACGTCTCGAACAGGGAACTGACCATATACTCACATTCTGTCTCTTTATCTCTCTTTATCTGTCTCTCTGTTTATTTATCTCTTTCTCTCTCTCTCTCTCTCTCTCTCTGTCTTTCTATCATTCTATCTGTTTATCTCGGTCTCTCTGTCTATCTATTATCTCTTTCTTTCTCTCTGTCTATCTATTCTTTCTATCTAACTGTTTAGCTCTGTCGTTCTATCTGTTTATATCTCTATCTTTGTCTTTCTATCTGTCTATCTCTTATCTCTGTCATTCTACCAGTCTATCTGTTTATATCACTGTTTATCTCTGTCTCTCTATCTCTCTTTCTCTCTATCTGTTTATCTGTTTGGGTCTCTCTCTCCTCTCTCTCTCTCTCTCTCTCTCTCTCTCTCTCTCTCTCTCTCTCTCTCTCTCTGTCCTTCTCTCAGTCTCGCTATCTATGTAGTTAGTTAGTATGTACACTACCAGTTATAGGACTATATAATGCTTAGCGTAAAGATTAGCGTAAAGTTCTGCGTGTTTCCTTCAGAGAAGAGGAACGTTTGTGTCAATGTGTGTACTTTAATGCTAGTTTGTTTACTATAATGTGTTTAATGCTAATATGCTAGCATCTGGGTTTCAATTTAACACATATTTCCTGCTGTTTTATTCGAACGCTAGTTTCTGTGTCAGCATTTTTACTCTAATGCTAGTTTTTCTGGGATAATCGACTGCATGCTATGATGCTAATTTGTCTTTTAGCCAGTGGAATGTGCCGCTGAGGTGTCAGGGACAGGATGCCTTTACTCTTAAATTAGTGGTGTGTGTGTGTGTGTGTGTGTGTGTGTGTGTGTGTGTGTGTGTGTGTGTGTTGTGTGTGTGTGTGTGTATGATTATCTGCCTCTTTGTAACCCACCGCTAATCGGATCAGAGACTCATTGACTTAATGGCCTTTTGAACAGAACAGCACACGATATGTCTCTCTGTCTGTCTCTCTCTTTTTATCCTGTCTTTTTTTCTCTCTTTCTCTCTCCTACTCTCTGTTTCTCTGTTTCTCTCTCTCTCTCTTTTTTTTCTTTTTTGGTCTTCTTCTCTTGTCACTCTGCTTTTGTATCTTACTATCATGCACTTAATAGCAAATCACAATCCACTATTCACACCTGAACTCCTTCCAGCCAATCACAATAGACTATTCACACTGATCGTGGTCTGATGTATATATTGAGGATTTCGTTAAATTGGATCGTTCAACACATCGCCGTTACCGTGGTTACAAACATGTCTCACACTCGACGCTGATGATGATGTGAATCTTTTTGCATGAACTCGATCCTCTGTGGCTCATCGCACAGCTGGAGCACAGCAGCACAGCAGCACAGTGACAGCAGCGTCGTGTCCTGAAATAGAAACGAGTTTGTGTTCAGGGGAAACGTTTATGACACGTGTATGAATAATAAAGCACGAGTCAGACTCAGGACGGGGAAGTGTGTGTGTGTGTGTGTGTGTGTGTGTGTGTGTGTGTGTGTGTGTGTAAAAGAGACTAATAATCTATTACATTTTTATCCAAAAATAAAATGCATCTTGGCTCAATTCCAGTTCATGTGAGCACTCCAAGTCTGTTAGCTCTCATGTTAGTATGACACTTGTGTTAGTTCATGTCTTAGCCTGTGAATTTAAATCCCAGAGCGGGAGAGAGTGTGTGTGTGTGTGTGTGTGTGTGTGTGTGTGTGTGTGTGTGTGTGTGTGTGTGTGTGTGTGTGTGTGTGTGTGTGTGCCAGTCCATGCTGAAAAGCCTTATAGGACTCTAGCAGGACAGAAGGTCAATTATATGAGCAGTGAGGCATCTCTCTCTCTCTCTCTCTCTCTCTCTCTCTCTCTCTCTCTCTCTCTCTCTCTCTCTCTCTCTCTTTGTTTATCTATTCTTCTCTCTCACTCCGTTCTCTCTGCTTGTATAGACGTATCTGATATTAACATTACTAACTCTTACTCAGTTCAAATGCTTTTTAAAACCTGCCTCAGCTTTGTGTAAGGAAGTGTGTGTGTGTGTGTGTGTGTGTGTGTGTGTGTGTGTGTGTGTGTGTGTGTGTGTGTGTGTGTGTAAAGTTAGGTTTCAGTTGTGGAAATGCACTTATGAATAATGTAAGTTGCTTTATCTTTCACTCTCTCTCTCTCTCTCTCTCTCTCTCTCTCTCTTATCTCTAATTCCATTTATAATAACATTTATTATATTTATATTATATTTATCAATTTATCATTACATTTATCTCTAATTACCTTTATATTCAATTGCATTTATTTTCTAATTACATTTATAACAACACTTATCTGTAACTGACTCACACTAAACCCTGAAGTTCTTCTCCTGCTTCTCCTCGGGTCGTTATTTCCTTCCACCTCGTGGACAACATCCTGTAACACGCACTTCACCCTGGATTATCACCGGACTTATAATTATATATTTTTTTAAAAACGTTCATGATGATGTCACTGTTTTTTTCCAGCATTTCTGACTGAAGCTCCGCCCCTTCTTTACTCAGGG
>JBCEWE010000127.1:2394672-2397172 GCA_039877035.1 Silurus lanzhouensis | reverse complement strand
ACAAATGTATAGTAAACTTTGCTGATCTGATATTCCTTATTAATTAATATCACCTCGATAATGTTGAAGCAGTCTGTAGTTTCTCACAATGCTCACATCCGACGCTGAGGAGACACGTGATCAGCCTGAAACTTGAAACCTTGTTTCCTAAACTAGGATATGGAGCCACCTCATAACACGTCCAGCTGGCAGCTCCAGCTAGTTCATCTTCCCAGAGCCATCTGGAGCATTTGTGCTGGTTGGTTTGTCCCCAGAGGTTCACCGCTTAATGGTGTTGGAAGAATGAGACCAACCATTTACATTTGCCAAGAGGATCTTCTACTCCTACAGATGCCTGCTGAGACCTGAATGCAATTACACCATACAGCATCAGAGCATCTGGGAGACCTTTTATGCGAAATGTATACGTTTTTCAGCATTAGAAAGTGTTCAGTCTGAAAACAATGGCTGGCAGAAGTTGAAGACAAAAAGCTATTATCAGATGTTTTGGGAGATGTACCCCACAGGGCACCTAAAACTGTAGGACAGAGGTGGACCTCGTTGCTCTGCAGTGCTCAAAGGTGCTCCACTTTTCAGTAGCTACGACACTTTAGACGTGTTTTCTCCTCGTCTTTGTGTACAGATCTCTTGGTGGAGCACAAAAGAAAGCGTTCGATACAAGAGTAATAAAGGAGTCCTCCTGTGCTCATGTCCAGGGAGATCCGTTTCTGCATGGACTTCATCAAGGTGAATGATGGTTCTAATCTCGATGCCTGTCCAGTGGTGGGACACTTTCACCTCCTCTTTTATTTCCTCAGTCATCACACACGCTTCCTATTCGAGATGAAATGATGTGAGTTGCGAAGTCGAGCCGATCGATTTCTCTCTCTGAGCCTTTGTTGTTGTGAGAGTTATCTCGCTAGCGACAAAAGCACTTCCTAGTCTCTTGCGATCGATGTGTTCTTATACTAAGAATATGCAATCGCATCAGGAGATTGCTTGCTCACTGCAGACGGATTTTGTTTCTCCCCCGCCATCAGGAAACAAGATTTTTTTAGTAGCCAGTATCACACATGCTGAAGTACTTAGATGAATATTAGCCATTTACGCTAGCTGTCTTTACTAGTTGGCGTCAGTCATCCACTGCGCCAGTTATTAGAGTTTTCTAGAAGAAGAAACCACTGCAAATCAACTCTCTATCAGCTTGAAGATTTCTATCAGCTTGTATTTAGTGAATAAATGCCCATGACTGAGAAAAGCCCTGATGTTAGATCTGGTCTACAGACTGGTCTCAAGTCCAAGATTGGACTCAAGTCCTACAGCTACAATCCAGTACACAGGATTTTAATGAACGGTTTTTAATCTGCTTTAACCCTTTATCATCAGTTCATTCAAAAACAAAAACAACAGGATCCTCAGCTACTGATATTACATAAATATGGACAAAAGTATTTGGACACCTGATGTTTCCACCCATATGTGGTTCTTCCCCAAAGTTGGAGACATACAGTGGTACAGGATGACATTTTCCACATGTCAATCTTATGCTCAGATGTCCACAAACTTTTAGCCATTTAGTGTATGTTACAAAACACACACACACACACACACACACACACACACACACACACAAAACCCATCTCTTCTTCCCACCTGGGTCTTTATAAGAATACATGCAGAACACACACACACACACACACAAATTCCTATGTGAGTAAGAAAAGGACCACATGTATGCTCACACACACTCATGCATGATTACACACACTGTCAGGTTATCGAGTATAATTCCTCACGATAGGTCGTCTTGCTTCACTTGCCTTTTTTCCTCAAGTTATCGATCCTCTCTCTCTCTCTCTCTCTCTCTCTCTTTCTTTTCCTCTCTCCCTCGCTCCCTCATTCGAAGGTTAAGGTGCAGCTGCTCACACACCCCACACTCATCAGTCGAACAAGGACCTGTTTTACTGACCAGGTTTTATTTGTCTGTGCTGATGAAACGTCTAGAATCTCATTTCAAGTGTGTGTGTGTGTGTGTGTGTGTGTGTGTGTGTGTGTGTGTGTGTGTGTGTGTGTGGATGAAGAGATAGTAGTATCTGGTTAGTCTTGGAAGCTTTACTTCCTTTCTGCAGTCATGGAACTCTGAGCCATTTGTCAGTATCAGCTGAAAGTTCTAATCTGCAGCCTCAGCTTTCAAAGCCTCCATTCCTTTTTCTCCATTATTCTGTTCTTTTCTTCCATTCCTCATCACTCTTTTACAGTATATCTTCACTCCATCCCTCTGTCACTACATCGTGCTGTTCACCCCCCTCTCTCCTTTACACTTTCTTTCTTGGTATTTCATTTTTTCATGCTCTCTTTGTATATACACACTTCTCTTTCTCTCTCTCTCTGTGTGTGTGTGTGTGTGTGTGTGTGTGTGTGTGTGTGTGTGTGTGTGAGAGAGTTTGGAAGTGTGTTAGGGAGATCAGGTGCTCTGTTCACACCCGATTTGATGAGCCGTCTGAGCTTCATTAGGCTCATT
>JBCEWE010000127.1:2315783-2388283 GCA_039877035.1 Silurus lanzhouensis | reverse complement strand
GCCTTTAAAAGCCATTTGAGTTAGTGCAGTGGACTGAAACGACCTCAAACCACACACACACACACACACACACACACACACACACACACACACACACACACACACACACACACACACACTCACTAATCAACCCACTGCTGTAAGGTTGCCTTTTTATTAACGGTGTCACCGATTTTCACAGAGGCATTCCCTCGGTGTGGAGGTGACAAAAACAGTGGAGGATAAATGGACACTGAGAGAAGGAGAGAGAGAGAGAGAGAGGGGGAGAGAGAGAGAGAGAGAGAGAGAGACTGCTGTAATGGATGGATGGGTTCTGTGGAGATCACTAAAGCTGATTAATCTGACAGAGAGCCAAACACTCCATCTCTCTCTCTCTCTCTCTCTCTCTCTCTCTCTCTCTCTCAGGGCTTTTAGGATGAGTGTGAAGCAGGCCACAGCCTTTTTGATCCCTTCGATCGACCTGTTTTTTCACTCAATGCCAATTCAGCATGTAGATATAAACATACAGAATTCCTTAAATGTTTCCCCTTTCTAATAAGTGGCCACACACACACACACACACACACACACACACACACACACACACACACACAATGTAGAACATACATTTATTTGCAATAGATGCCACCATTCTGTGACAAGAATTCGTAATTTTCCTGTTATTGAATCTGAATGTGTGTGTGTGTGTGTGTGTGTGTGTGTGTGTGTGTGTGTGTGTGTGTGTGTGTGTGTGTGTGTGTGTGTGTGTGTGAGAAGCAGTCCTGGCCTTTATGCTTCTTGGCCAAAAGATAATGGGTGTGGCCTCAGTTTGTCCTATTTTAATGGCGTGTTGCCTCTATGCCTCAGCTCTGTGTCCTCAGTTTGTCCCAGTAAAGGAGATGTGGTCTCTGTGTTTTTTAGCCCCACGATAGTGGGTGTGGCCTCAGTTTGTCAAAGTAAAAGAGGTGTGGCTTCTATGCCTTTCAGCTCTAAAATAATGGGTGTGGCCTCATGTTTCTCCCAAGACAAAGAGGTGTGTCCTCAGTTTGTACCAGTAAAGGAGGTGTGGTCTCTGTGTTTTTTAGCCCCACGATAGTGGGTGTGGCCTCAGTTTGTCACAGTGAAGGAGGTGTGGCTTTTAAATAATGGGCGTGGCCTCATGATTTTCTCATTACAAAGAGAAGTTGCCTCGATATCTCACTTCCAATATAATGGGTGTGGCCTACATTTGTCACAGTGAAGGAGGCGTGGCCTTTATGCTACTTAGCCCAAAGATAGTAGGTGTGTCCTAAGTTTGTCCCAGTAAAGGAGGATTGGCATTTATGGTTCCAAGCTCAAAGGAAGTGGGTGTGGTCTCAGATTGTCCCAGTGAAGAAGGTGTGGCTTCTATTCCTTTTATCTCTAAAATAATGGCTGTTGCCTTATGCTTGTGTTAGTAAAAGGTACTTGACCTCACTTTTGAAGAGCAGCCTATGGAGGTGTGGTCTTTGTGCATGTGTGAGTTCAGAAAATTGTTCCTTAGCTGTAGTTCAGTGTAACAGTTACTGTGCTAAAAAAAACTGGACGGAAGCAAAACAGTCGACTTTCTGTGATTCGTAGAGAGAAATTGGCTCGATGCCTTCATTGTAATACTTTTGAAACCGACTCGTCTGTCTGTGTGATGAGCTCCAGTCCTCCACACTTATGCTTTAAAAAACAACATTGTCTGGTTCATTTCCGTCATTCGTTTGAGGAGTTGCTGGAGTTTCGGCATGAGGTGTGTGTGTGTGTGTGTGTATGTGTGTGTGTGTATGTGTGTGTGTGTTATGCCGGGAGCTCCTGTCTGACGTGATCATGTCACGGCGGTCACTGAGTCGGCCTTGAGAGCTCCAAGGAGACCGGAGCAGCTGCCACTCCATTCATTTGTGCTCATTTTGTCCTCCTGGGAGACGTCCAATCAGTCGCTTGTGTCCATAAATCCTCAGCCAATCAGATATGTGAATTTGTTTTGCGAGACCCTAAATAACTTGTACATACAAGGAAGAAACTGAACTTGGCTGAAGATGAGAGTGACATCTTCATCTCTCACTATTTCATGCCCATACATGGAATAATAAATACAGATGTGTCCGTGTTGGTGCCTTTTATAACCATCACAGGAAATGTAGTCGTGACTTTTCATCCATGTTTAAGCCTCGTTTAAGTACGAAGCCTGGGATTCTTTATTTCACAGAACACCAATAAAACCCATGTTATTAGCCGTGAAGCTAAAAAAAACATGAGTTATAAATCTTTATTAATAATGTGTATAACTGTTAATAATCCTCTCTTTTTTGATTAGCTAGCTTTACTCAATCTGATTAGACAGGATTTCTCACAGGATCAAAATTAAACATTAACAGCGAGCTAACACGAGCTAACACGAGCTAACACGAGCTAACACAAGCTAACACGAGCTAACACAAGCTAACACGAGCTAACACAAGCTAACACGAGCTAACACGAGCTAACACAAGCTAACACAAGCTAACACGAGCTAACACGAGCTAACACGAGCTAACACAAGCTAACCTGACAGGATTTCTGACAGAATTTATTGATAAATATTGCTAATATTTTCTAAGAACATTATAACAGCTTGCTAATGGCTAACACAAGGCTAATTCAGATAGCATGAGCGAACCTGAGAGGATTCTATTTTTCTTTAGTTTATGCATATTTTGTGTTTATTCTTTCTGTCACCATCTACCATCCTTCATTCTATCTATCTATCTATCTATCTATCTATCTATCTATCTATCTATCTATCTATCTATCTATCTGTCTGTCTGTCTGTCTGTCTGTCTGTCTGTCTGTCTGTCTGTCTGTCTGTCCGTTTCTTTCCAGCTCTCTTTTTTTTTCTTATGTCTGTATGTTCATTTTTTACTATCGCCTACTATCACTTTTTTATTAGTCTCTCTCTCTTTCTTTCACACCTTCTCCATGTGTTTTTCCACTGTATATCGTATTTATTCCATCTGTAGCTCTCTCTCGCTCTCTCTCTCTCTCTCTCTTTCATTCTTTGTTTCTCTCTTTGTCTCTTGCTGACACTTTTTACCCTATTTAAATGATTAAAAAAAAAAAAATTAATCTCTTCTCTCTCTCTCTCTCTCTCTCTCTCTTTCTCTCTGGTTGTAGATTTGGAGGAGGAGATGTCTTTAGCTGAACTGGAGGACATGTTATTGAGGAGATTGTTTCATGGCTATCAGAAGTGGGTGAGACCCGTTTTGCACTCCAACGACTCCATCACCGTCCGCTTCGGCCTCAAGATCTCACAGCTCGTGGACGTGGTGAGAGATGCACACACGCACATGCACGCACACGCACGCACACACACGCACACACACACACACACACACACACACACACACACACACACACACACACACGAGTGTTCTTAAGAAGTGTCCCAGATGTGTCCCTACTCACATCTCTTATACACGAGTGAACATTGGCACACACACACACGCACACACACACACACACACACACACACACACACACACACACACACACACACACACACACACACACACACACAAAATCTAAAACAACAGATGCAGTCACACATCCGGCTCTTTATTTGGTGTTTGGAGGATTTGTTACTTTACTGAGTGAAAATCATTCAACTGTATTGTTTACAGCTGAACACATGACCAGCATCGCCATGGGAACGCTACACATGCGCACACACACACGCACACACACACTCACACTTGATATCATAATCACACACAAATACACGACAATTAATATCATAACCATATACAATCACACACATGTATGACACTTTATAATAAAAGCCTATACACACATTTTGACATTTTATATCATATTCACACACACACACACACACACACACACACACACACACACACACACAATAAATCAAATTGACAGTGGAATTGACAGTTTCGTTTTTTGTTCTGGGACTCTGGGAGCATCAATTTACGTCTCTGTGTTAATTTATGACTCATCCAAACACACACACACACACACACACACACACACACACACACACACACACACACTTCCCGGTTTGAAGCGGAATGGAAAAGCTTTCAGAGGCTCAGAGGTGAGTTGTGAGGAACGTGAGTGATGTTAATGCTCTGAATCGATGGAGATCTGGACCTTCTTCTTCCTTCTCTAATGGAGCTGAAGTTCTTAGGTGTTCTCCGCTCTGTACACATTCCAATCGGATTCAAGTTCCTGGTGAGGAAACGTCAGTTTATTGTTTCTGTGGCATTAATGAGAATGTTATTTTTACAGATGTTCCACCACATCAACTGTAACCAGGATGGAATAAAAAGGTTTTTTTTATATACATTTATAGAAACCGCTGGTACAAGAGGAATGAAATACTTCAGTATGTGCCGTTATACCATTTTGTTGTTGATTATTTTTCTGTTTTGGTATATCTGAAGGGTTTTATTATTTTATGAGCAAGGCCCTTATCCCTCTGTACTCCAGGGGGCGCTGTATCATGGCTGACCCAGTGCTCTTATTACAGCTTCCTAACGTCACTGGGATATGCAAGGAACGATTGTGCAAAAGTTTTTGCACACCAAATCACAAGAAGTCTCAAAGTGCGACAAACAATTTTATGCTTTGCATTTTTTCACCTTATTGCACGGAAATCGAACTGAACTGTGAATTTTGTGTACCGTTACACCCCTATTACAGGCTCATTCTCTCTCTCCCCCTCTCTTTCTCTCTCTCTGTATAGGATGAAAAGAACCAGCTTATGACTACTAATGTTTGGTTGTGGCAGGTAAAGTCGCTGCTTCTTCTGACTGTTTATGCATTTTCCAAATATACTTGAACACTATAATATATGGAAATGCAGCACCAGGCAAACGTGTAAAAAGTCTTTTTGAGACACGTTCCTTTAGTTTTTACGCATTAAACACAGTAAAAGACAAAAACACACAAGCAGTGAATGAGTGGAAGAAAGTGGACAGATGAGACTTGAGATATTTGACTCTAACAGAAGAACTTGATGGAGAACAGGAGAGAAAATGAGATCAGACTCCCTCACCCCCCACACTCATACATGGAGGTGGAAGCGTAATGGTTTGGGGTTGTTTTGAAGCAGGAAAATTGGAGAATTACTCCAGGTAAAAGAAACCAACATGGCAACCATTCCACACTTCACCACCATGCATTTCCGTCTGGGGGTACATCCAAGCTCTTTAAGTGTTCTTTAGAGAACAAACCGTCGTCTTGAGTGATATCTATCATGGAATGGCCTGCTCTGGGATGAACAAGATAACAAGGTCAGAAACTAGTGAAGACCTCAACCCTAAAGATGATCAATAGGATGCAGGAGCATTTCAGCATTCATTTGGGCAGAGCGTTTAGTAACTACGACTCAGAAACTTTTTTGCTCATAGGGTTCCTTTCATCCATTGGTTTCATTTCTCCGTTATCATTGTGTCTTTTTTTCACATTTTTATTCTTCTTTTATAAAGATGCATCCTGGATTTTTGGCACATACGTAATTCCACACTCTTGCTCTTTGTTTTATAGGAGTGGACAGACTATAAGTTGAGCTGGAACCCAGAGAATTATGGGGGAATCACGTCTATCCGAGTGCCCTCTGAGAACATCTGGTTGCCTGACATCGTCCTCTATGAAAAGTAAGACGTGTGTATTGTTAATTGAAATAGTGTGTGTGGATTTGCAGGTAATCAGTCATTCACTGCCTCTTTCTCTCTCAGTGCTGATGGACGTTTCGAAGGTTCGCTGATGACCAAAGCGATCGTCAAATACAATGGTACAGTGACATGGACGCCCCCAGCCAGCTACAAGTCTTCCTGCACCATGGACGTCACCTTCTTCCCATTCGACCGCCAGAACTGTTCGATGAAGTTCGGTTCATGGACGTACGATGGCGCCATGGTGGATCTGACCCTGGTCGACCCCTACGTGGACCGCAAGGACTTTTTTGACAACGGCGAGTGGGAGATCCTGGACGCCAGCGGGCAGCGAGGCAGCCGCCGAGACGGCATCTACTCATACCCGTTCCTCACCTACTCCTTCATTCTGAAGCGCCTGCCTTTGTTCTACACTCTTTTCCTGATCATTCCGTGCCTCGGCTTGTCCTTCCTCACCGTCCTGGTGTTCTATCTTCCGTCGGACGAAGGCGAGAAGCTCTCGCTGTCCACCTCCGTGCTCGTCTCGCTCACCGTCTTCCTCCTGGTCATCGAGGAGATCATCCCGTCCTCATCCAAGGTAATCCCGCTGATTGGCGAGTACCTGCTCTTCATCATGATCTTCGTCACCTTCTCCATCATCGTTACGGTCTTTGTCATCAACGTGCACCACCGCTCCTCGGCCACCTACCACCCAATGGCACCCTGGGTCAGGAGGCTCTTCCTGCAGAGCTTACCCAGAATGCTGTGCATGCGTGGCCACACCGATCGCTACCTCTACGCCGACATGGAGCCACACCGGAGTCCCGAGCTGAAACGGGGGATGAAAAAGGGAACGAAGAAGATGGTGGGAGGAAAGGAGGACGAGTCCTGGGTGGCCATGCTGGAGAAAGCCACCAGCTCAGTGCGCTACATATCCAGACACATTAAGAAGGAGCACTTCATCAGAGAGGTACGAGGTCATTGTTCATGGAAATGTTCTGGGTCAGTGGTTAAGGAGGTTTTCTTGGGTTTCTCCAGTTCTACAACCTGCTGAATGTGTAAAAAATGGTTTAGATGCAGGGAATTCCATAGAACTGGTGCTTGATCACAAAAACTTTGAAGGTTGAAGAAAGCAGACCAAGACCAGGTAGTAGATTTGTGTAAAGCTGCTTTGAGACAATGTCTGTTGTGAAAAGCGCTATACAAATAAACCTGACTTGACTTGACTTGACTAGACCTACAGCTACAGGATGGTTGGTATGGACGGAGAAGGTTACACAGATAGGACGGAGAAAGATCATTGAGAACTTTCAGCATAGACACAAGGATTCTGTAGGAGATATAACTTTCATGGGAACCACTGGAGGCTCTGGAGAATAGATGTGATAAGGCACCTGGGTTGTGTGTAGTGGCGGATGAAATACACAAACCATGTAGTCGAGTAAAAGTAGATCCACTTGGGAAAATGTGACTCCAGTAAAAGTAAACGTGTCCCTTTTAGCTAAAGTACTAAAATATTTGTCTCCAAATGTACTTAAGTATCCAAAGTAGTGATTTATCATATCTATAATGTTCCTAATGTCATTTTTGTCACAAGGCTTTTTACTTAATCACCTCAGTTTATGTGAAAAGACTCGAATGTGACTCCCAGCACACTGATCTATTAATAGAATGATGTTAATGACTCAAACACTGATTGATTTCTATTACAATAATCATGAGCCCAAAAACTTTTAAACAAAAAAAACACGTAAATAAGTTCACGTGTGTTGTGGCGAGTTTGTTTAATCCACTATAGGTTGCTTTTTCCTTTAATTTGTCAGTCTGGCTATTAAATTGGTACCTAAAATACATTTTTAAAAATTACCTCTCATTTCTTTGAACCTTTTCTCGGAGCCTGAGCTACATGAAGTTATTATGATTGACGTCATGCATTTTATGGCTCAATACAAAAACCCTTACCGTCGCTTTTGTCTCCTGTAGGCTTCAAGCTCTCCAGCGATGGTGATGCAGCATGTGTTTGATTACTGAAAGCACAGAATAAACACACAGTCTGTATTTGAATGGTTTTTTAAATCATTGTGTGTTTGTGTTTTTCAGGTGGTTCAGGATTGGAAGTTCGTGGCTCAGGTTTTGGACCGGATCTTACTTTGGGTCTTCCTTACCGTCTCCATTTTGGGCACCGTCCTCATCTTCACCCCGGCTCTGAACATGTATTTCAGCACGGCTTCCTAAAAGCGCATTACGAATCCATTTCATGGCACACTTTCCTTATAACCCAATAACAAACCAGTGCTTTGACAGGAACCAGGCACCTCGTGATGAAATCTTTCGGGTCGGACGTTACTGCCAAACAACACAAATCATTCCTCAATCTCACCTCCAGACTTTCTTTATCACCCAAAATCATCCCTACACACACACACACACACACACACACACACACACACACACACACACGCACTAAATACACCAAAATGAGGAAGGAGAAAATGTGTGTTGGTTCCAACTGAGCAATTATATGATATAAAAATGTTCCTGAGAAGCTCCTAAAGCAAATCTATTGCTCCTCCCTTTGTATGACATGAGCCATTTCTCTTATTTTCCCCGTTTTTCTCTCTGATTACACGGACGTTACATCTGCATTAACGTGTGTGTTCATGTTTATTCCTAATGCACCCAAATGCTCACATGTTGAATGACATTAAAGACTTTGACACCTCGATTGTGCGTCAGCTCGTGAATGGGTTTTTGTACCTCCAGAGAAACAATTGAAGGTTTGAGGTAAACGAGTAGATGTGAGAGATCATTAAAACAAGGAACGCTAGTTAGTACAAATCAGCTGTGTGTGATCCTTAATTCCAATGGCTCCGCCCTCTATTCACAAATTGGGGTTATGGAGCAAAAACCAAAAGGTTTGATTAAATTTTTCATATATAGAAATTTCTGTGTTTTTTTTGGTGTTGTAACAGACCAACTTTACATTTACTGCACCCACACATCACCTGTACCGTTCGAGAACATCTCCATGCGATGCTCCCAGTGTGGGGCCGAGCCGGATTCAAACCAGCAACCTCTGTGTTCAGAGTAAAGGCTTTAACCACTGAGCCACCAAGTCTCACACTTGACTCTGAGTGGTGTAGGACAGTTGTCTTCAAAAATTACATTAACTAACATAAATAAAAATAATTGTAAAGGCACTTGGTTGCCCCCTGGTGGACAACTCGACACTACACCGCTAGGACAGGGACACTTTACACTACATCGCTAGGACAGGGACACTGAACTCTACACTACACCGCTAGGACAGGGACATTTTACACTACACCGCTAGGACAGTGACACTAAATTCTACACTACACCGCTAGGACAGTGACACTAAATTCTACACTACACCGCTAGGACAGGGACACTTTACACTACACCGCTAGGACAGGGACATTTTACACTACACCACTAGGACAGTGACACTAAACTCTACACTACACCGCTAGGACAGGGACACTTTACACTACACCGCTAGGACAGGGACATTTTACACTACACCGCTAGGACAGTGACACTAAACTCTACACTACACCGCTAGGACAGGGACACTGAACTCTACACTACACCGCTAGGACACGGACACTTAACTCTACACTACACCGCTAGGACACTGAACTCTACACTACACCGCTAGGACACGAACACTGAACTCTACACTACACCGCTAGGACAGGGACACTGAACTCTACACTACACCGCTAGGACAGGGACACTGAACTCTACACTACACCGCTAGGACACGGACACTGAACTCTACACTACACCGCTAGGACAGGGACACTGAACTCTACACTACACCGCTAGGACACGGACACTGAACTCTACACTACACCGCTAGGACAGGGACACTGAACTCTACACTACACCGCTAGGACAGGGACACTAAACTCTACACTACACCGCTAGGACAGGGACACTGAACTCTACACTACACCGCTAGGACAAGGACACTGAACTCTACACTACACCGCTAGGACAAGGACACTAAACTCTACACTACACCGCTAGGACGCTGAACTCTACACTACACTGCTAGGACACTGACACTGAACTCTACACTACACTGCTTGGACACTGAACTCTACACTACACTGCTAGGACACTGAACTCTACACTACACCGCTAGGACACTGAACTCTACACTACACTGCTAGGACACTGAAACTGAACTCTACACCTCACCGCTAGGACACTGAACTCTACACTACACTGCTAGGACACTGAACTCTACACTACACCGCTAGGACACTGAACTCTACACTACACTGCTAGGACACTGAACTCTACACTACACCGCTAGGACACTAAACTCTACACCGCACCGCTAAGACACGGACACTAAACTTTACACCGCTAGGACAGGGACACTCTACACTACACCGCTAAGACACAGACACTGAACTCTACACCGCTAGGACAGGGACACTTAACTCTACACTACACCGCTAAGATCAACACAATATTAGGCGGTGGTCATAATGTTAAGCCTGATCAGTGTGTATACTGTAAATAAATTAAAGGAACTTAAATTATTCAAAATTCAACATTTTATTTTATTTCTGATCAAACGACCGAAATGAACTAAATGAAAAAAAAAAAATCCTGATGAACTGAAATTCTGATGAACGAGATTCAAAGAACCGAGTCACTACAATAATCCGATCTTCTCATCACTACAGCCTGCAGACCTTTCAGAGAGAAACACTCAGATAAAACACTCACCGTGACTTAATGCGACAGTGTTTATAAGACAGTGTTTATAAGGCAGTGTTTATAAGTGTTTATAAGACAGTGTTTATAAGGCAGTGTTTTGTAAGACAGTGTTTATAAGGCAGTGTTTATAAGGCAGTGTTTATAAGTGTTTAAAGGACAGTGTTTATAAGACAGTGTTTATAAGGCAGTGTTTATAAGGCAGTGTTTATAAGTGTTTAAAGGACAGTGTTTATAAGACAGTGTTTATAAGACAGTGTTTATAAGTGTTTAAAGGACAGTGTTTATAAGACAGTGTTTATCAGACAGTGTTTATAAGACAGTGTTTATCAGACAGTATTTATAAGACAGTGTTTATAAGACAGTGTTTATAAGACAGTGTTTATAAGGCAGTGTTTATAAGGCAGTGTTTATAAGTGTTTAAAGGACAGTGTTTATAAGACAGTGTTTATAAGACAGTGTTTATAAGGCAGTGTTTATAAGGCAGTGTTTATAAGTGTTTAAAGGACAGTGTTTATAAGACAGTGTTTATCAGACAGTATTTATAAGACAGTGTTTATAAGACAGTGTTTATAAGACAGTGTTTATCAGACAGTATTTATAAGACAGTGTTTATAAGACAGTGTTTATAAGACAGTGTTTATAAGACAGTGTTTATAAGACAGTGTTTATAAGACAGTGTTTATAAGACAGTGTTTATAAGTGTTTATAAGACAGTGTTTATAAGACAGTGTTTATAAGACAGTGTTTATAAGCAGTGTTTATAAGCAGTGTTAAGTGTTTATAAGTGTTATAACAGTGTTTATAAGACAGTGTTTATAAGACAGTGTTTATCAGACAGTATTTATAAGACAGTGTTTATAAGACAGTGTTTATAAGGCAGTGTTTATAAGACAGTGTTTATAAGACAGTGTTTATAAGTGTTTATAAGACAGTGTTTATAAGACAGTGTTTATAAGACAGTGTTAAGTGTTTATAAGGCAGTGTTTATAAGGCAGTGTTTATAAGTGTTTATAAGACAGTGTTTATAAGACAGTGTTTATAAGTGTTTAAAGGACAGTGTTTATAAGACAGTGTTTATAAGACAGTGTTTATAAGTGTTTAAAGGACAGTGTTTATAAGACAGTGTTTATAAGACAGTGTTTATAAGACAGTGTTTATAAGTGTTTATAAGACAGTGTTTATAAGACAGTGTTTATAAGTGTTTATAAGACAGTGTTTATAAGACAGTGTTTATAAGACAGTGTTTATAAGTGTTTAAAGGACAGTGTTTATAAGACAGTGTTTATAAGACAGTGTTTATAAGACAGTGTTTATAAGTGTTTAAAGGACAGTGTTTATAAGAGTGTTTATAAAAGACCAAACTACTGTTTTATCGCATTAAATCGTTCAGTAATGTCTCTTACTTTATTCCGTTTCCATCTTCAACACTGCAGCAAGAAGGAACATCTCACCATTCTACATCACTGTTAGTGTTTTCTTGCTGAAAGCTCTGGAGAAACTCTGATTAGCTCCAAAACAAACATCTCACTGCTCACCGCCTGTCGGTGACTCACGCGCTCCAAATAGGGGCGTGGCCATGCGCTCTGTGACGTAATCGGTCCGAGCTCGTATCAGTGGCTGTGCGCAGATTTGATCAATATTTTTGAGTCGTGAGTGAGAGCATGACACGATAGAGATCGATGGAGTTGATATCCACAATAACTTACTCTCTGTTAGAAATCTTTAAGTGGTTCATTTACTTAGACACTGATGATGAACAGGAAGTTTCAGCTGGAACATCAGAACAGGAAATAGTTGCAGCTGGAGCATCTAAACAGAGAAACGTTGCAGCTGGAACATCAGGACAGAAAATAGTTGCAGCTGGAACAGCAGGACAGGAAGTAGTTGCAGCTGGAACATCTGGACAGGAAGTAGTTGCAGCTGGAACATCTGGACAGGAAGTAGTTGCAGCTGTGAAATCAAAACAGAAAAAAAATGGAGCTCAAATGGAGGTTACAACCAGAGCAAAAGAACATGAAGTTGCGGGAGACCAGGAGGACGTGTCTGATAAAATCCAGCTTGCGAGATTAGTTTGGGTGGAGAGAAAAAAACGTTTGAAAGGTCAAAACCTGGCCAGAAGTTTATACCACAATGAAGAGTTCAGATGTCGTGAGGTGATCCATTTCCTGAGTAATGATATGGAATTGGCTGATACCACAGTGAAGGTGTACGTAAGCCACTTCAACTTCACCTCAGTCACTGTGGAAACGGCGCTTCGGTTTTTCCTCCGGTTGCTTTGGCCAGAAGATGAAATTAAACTGCAGCATCTGTTTATAAAACACTTCTCTCTCTGGTACCTAAAGTGTAACAACAGATCACTTCATCTCCAAATGGAGGTTTTTAACCTGGCCTGGGCGATTATTCTCCTGAACGCTGATCTTCATGGGGCTCAGGGAGAAAAGAAAAAATTGACCTGTGAAGAATTTATAAAGAACCTGAATAGAGTCTCTGACCATGTTGATTACTCGGTGACTTTACTGACAAACATCTACAAATCGATCAAAATGAATCAGCTTCGTGCTTTCAAAGTCAAATCCAGACTTCAGGACAAAGACAAAGAGCCTACCTTCACAATTCAGTCCAAAACCGGTCATCTCATGTGCAAAAGAGTTATGGATGCGAATAGGAGAAAAACCAGAATGTTCAGGAGATCATGGAAGCCCTTCAGTGCGGTTTTAAAAGGCATGGTTCTGAAGTTAGAGAGTGAAGAAGATGATTATGACTACATTACCATCAGTCTGCATCATGCAGTGGCTTACCCTCTGGAATACAAAAACATGCTCGATGTCCTGTACCTTAAGACTGCAGACTCCAGAGTTTTCTACTTCCAGGCCGATAGTGAGGAAGAACAGAAGTCATGGATTTCGACCATTAACCTGATCGCCGCACGTTACTCCGCTCCTCCTCTCACTTCTGCTACAAACACTAAGGCACTTCGCCCTCAGGTTCTACCAACATTCCTCAGTCATCTGCCTCTGGAGCGGCAGCTCGAGTACACCAAGGACCAGTTACAGAAGGTTTCAGAATACATGTCCTACTATAAGACAGTGCCTTTTAGGAAGGATGTGTCACCTTCAGATTACATGGAGCAGGAGGTGAAGCGATACACGACGTATGTGAGAGCGTTGGAGAAGCTTGAGAAAGAATCGAATGTGCACAAGGTTCTACCACAACCAGAAAAATCAAGCAGCTGAAACCTATGAATGAAGTGATTCTATCTGTCTACCCTAGCTTTACAGACAAAAGTCTGTGAACATCCCATTCCACATTAGTCCCCATTTGCTCTTATGATAAGCTTCACTTTTCGAGGTAGATGTACGTTCGTAAATGATAAGGTGAGGACGTCTGGCTGCAGTCAGCATTTCCATTCGTTCCCAAAGGTGTTCAAAATGGTTGAGGAGCTCAGAGCTCTGTAGCAGAAGATCTTCCACTCCAATCCATAAAAAGCATATATATTAATGGAGCTGGCGTTGTGCATGCTGGTACAGGTTCAGGTCTCGTAGTTCACGTGAAGAAAAAACTAAGATGAAGAACTAAGATCTAATTTATGATCAATGAATGTAATAAAGTCTCAAAAACACAAGCTGAGAATCTTACATTTATCTCATAGTCTGATGTCTTGACCACTGAGCTACCACCTGAGGGGTGAGGGGTGATTAATCTAAAACTGTATTCTGTGTACAATAACATTCATCATGATCATTATTATTATTTATTATCATATAAACCCATGATTTGTAGCTGCTGTTACAGAGAATGTATTAAATAGTAATATTACTGTGTGAACAACAGGGGGCAGTATAACTGAATGAACAGCAGGCTGTAATATGATTGCATGAACAGCAGGGGCAGTATGACTGCATGACAGCAGGGTGCAGTATGACTCCAAATGAACATTAGGGGGCAGTATAGTAACGAATATGTGGAAATAATTTGACTGAGTGAACATTAGGGGGCAGTATTACTAACTGAACAGCAGTGGGTGTAGTATAACTGAGTAAACTGCGTTAACACAGGGCCAGATTGACTGAGATGAACAGCAGGGGGCAGTGTGACTGAATAGTCCGAAAATCATCATAAATCATCATAAATGAGCAACATTTAGAGAACATAAAGCTATCATTTGATTAAAAGGTTTAATTCCTAGTGAATTCATTTATATAAATGTTTCTAAAGTTGTACTTTATTCCTGTTTCCAGCTTCAAAAGACTAAAGCAGGCAGAAAAAGTAGAGATTGGTGCCCTACTTTCTGAGAGTGTCACCACTCAATCTGATAGAAGCCATTAAACCCAGTCGGATCAATTGTCTGATTGAGATCATGACCTGATTCATGTCTCTGACACACAGATTAGATCCGGAGCTGCTGCATGCACAGAGATTTCACCCTTCTACATCTTTGTAAAGGAGCGCTTTAATTATGTTTCCGCAGTGGGTAATGGCGATGCTTCTGGAGTCTGTAGACATTACGGTGAACTCCTATAAAATGGCGCAAGTGTAACGATGTAGGAATGAAGGGGGAAAAAAAAAAAACTTCAAAGGGCAAACAGCTCTTTTACCACAAAGAGTTCAGGCATCCAGAGGTCATCCTTCTGTGATGATCTAGCGTTAGCAGAGAAAACCATAAAAGAGTTTTGAATTTGTGATGATCTGCACGCTGCACATTTTTATAGTCCTATTTGAACACATTTGGAATGAATTGTTCACACTGACAGCACCCCAGGTTTCCTCACCTCAACTCCATCAGTACCTGACTTTACTAACACCCTTGTAGATGACTGAGCTCCATTAAATCTAGAGGAACATCTCCCCAGAAGAGTGGAGTTTATTAGAAGAGTAAATGGGCTCTCTCAGATAATTACAGTAGACACGATGCCAGTATGCATTAATATGTACCTTCACCGCACACAAATCAATACACACACACACACACACACACACACACTCACACACACACACACACACACACACACACACACACACACACACACACACACACACACACTCTCCTTCTGTTTGACGTACCTTGTTTCTGGGGGATTTATTGGAGGTCATTTTTGCATGTCAATTTCTAGACCTAATGGTTGGGGTGATTTTTTTCACTTATAACAGGAAGTTGTCCCATGTCTGAAGGTTCTTGAGGTCAACCAAAAGCATACTAGCAGATGGACTGCTTATTCGATTCAATTCAATTTATTTTTATTTGTATTGCGCTTTTAACAATGAACATTGTGTCAAAGCAGCTTCACACAGATAATGTGGTGATAAGTAAGTGAGTAAGATGTTCTTTATAAGTGTAAGTTTGTCCCTGATGAAGAAGCAGGTGACGATTGTGACCAGGAAAAACTCCCTAAGACAGCATAAGGAAGAAACCTTGAGAGGAACCAGACTCACAAGGGAAACCATCCTCATCTGGGTTGCACCGAATGTCCATTTCTTACAGATAGACGATGTTGAGGTGAAGTGATGGTGATCAGAAGCAAGTTCTTACTCCATGATTTCCACCCATGCTTATGGGGTATGCTATCTGAGGCTACATCTACATGAATCCGGATAAATCTAAAAGCAGCAGCCTCATCTTAAAAAAACGTCTGTGCCGCACTTTCATTTCGACAGTGTTGACATGGCCCGAACGTGTCGACAGTGTAGGCATGGCCCTAACGTGTGTGTTCACCCCATCCAATGTGTTTTCCTGTGTTAGGAAGTCGATTACGCATCTCCTACAACCCTGAAAAGATGAGGGACTGAATGTAACCGCTCTGTCTGAACTCGCTGGCGGTCGTTTTTTTGTGGCAATTTCTGTCTTTCTTTCACTCTGTTTTTCTTTGTTCTCTTCACAGACTTGGTATTGAGGTAGTTGGTCGATTGTCTTTTTTTTACTCTGCGTGTGTGTGTTCGCTCTGGTGTTTTACTGCCGGGCTCAAAAAAAGAGATCGAACATAAAAAACTGCAGGAGGACACAAGAAGGAAGGAGAGAGAGAGAGCTAGAGAGAGAATAAAAGAGTGCATTCTTTTCTGTGAATAAATAGAGAAATAGAGGGAATCCCAGGACCAGACTTGGATTACAGATACACCTTCAGCCTTGGAGAAATTCGTTCCATCTCAGGATAGTGAGAACTGAAACGAGCGACGTTGTGGGTGTTACGCTCTCCCTTTTTGAGGAACCAGGAATGAACTCGGGGTAGGACCCCCTCACGTATAATCTCGGGTACCTAGTAACATTTGATGATGAAGATGATGATGGAGATGGTAAATAGGTCATGTTGGTGTTTGATCTACTGTAGATTTGTGTGTATTTTGTTCTTCTCTCTTGCCTGACAGTAGCCCTGACTTACTCATCTGACTGATTTTTAGAGAAGTGGCAGCTCATTGGTTGAGGCTCTGGGTTACTAATCGAAGATTTAAGATCCAGTATCACCAAGCTGCCACTTTTGGGCCCTTGAGCAAGGCCCTTTCCTTTAGTAATCTCCGGGTTAGATCAGAACATCACATCGTGCTGTTTAAGATTTTTGTCTGTGGAAACCAAACCTGATCGAAATGATGGCACCACAAACACAAGACTGACTTTCGCCTTCATTTAGACGTCATTTCAATTCATTTTTTCTTGTGTAGCGCTTCTAAGAATGGACATTTTGGATGGATAAAGTGCTTATAAAGTTGTATAAATGTGTCAGAGCAAATGTGTTGGAAATGACTTCACAGGTGCTTCAATGGCCTCCAAAAATCTAATCAAAACATGCAGGAACCCTGACCAGGTGGAGAAAAGTGCATCATTTGATGGACGACTGAGTGCAGATGGTGTTGGGTTTTTATTTGTTTATACGAAACAAGCTGGAACCAGAGGAACCAGTTAATAAGGCGTGAACAGGCGGGCAGGTAGTTATGCATGCAGCGAATACCTTTTTCTCCACCTGGTCAGGACGACCGTGTGATTTGACTGGATTTTTCGAGCCCATTGAAGCACCCTTCAATCCACTTCGAACACATTTGCTTCTTGACTCAGTCCAAATGAAGGTGAAAGATCAGTGTTGTGTTTGTGGATCAATAATTGGTGTCTTTCCTTAAACACGTTTCTTTCCACAGACAAAAAAATCCTAGAAGAATTGTCTGGACTCTGAAACTGGGTCATCTTGGAATGCAATGTGTTCATCTAACCTGGAGATTATTAATTACCATTTGCACTCCATCAAAAAAAAGGCATGCATGTATGATGTGTATGCGCACGCGCGCGCGCATCTGGATGAGAGACCGAGTGAGAGAGAGAGTGAGAGAGAGAGAGAGAGAGAGAGAGAGAGGGATGGACCGGTATTTGCGCGCGCGCGCTTCGGAAAGACTCTTCACACTCAAAGTTCAGTCGGTAAGGAGCGCGAGCCTGCACACGCACCCGCACCCGCACACGCACGCACACCAGAACTCTCCCGCGTGCACAATGCACACGTCTCCTGGACTCGTACGCGTCGTCTTTTTTGTCTGGACGTCATTTTGCATTAAAGGTAGGTCTGTTTAATGTTGTTTCAGCACCTCGTCTTTACATTCTCACGCTCTTCTCTCCTCACGCTGACCCTGTGAGAGTTCATCTACAAACACACACACTGTAGCACGCGCTCGCGCTCCCGTAACTTTATATATACTGCATATCGTTGATTATTTTCCTACAGCAACACACACCTGTTAGATTTCATCCCTCAGTGATGTGCGGTGGAGTTACAGCATATTTCTGATGATTATTTAAAATAATTTAAAAAATATATTTACATAGACATTAATTAGAACCGTTAATAAATAAAGTAAAAAATACAAAAACAATTATATATATATATATACACACACACAACCACAAATGCTATTTTATGTATACAGTACTGTACTGTACTGTTATTTTTTTTTTGTTATAATTAATAATTATATATTTTTCATAAATTTCATAAAAACAATTCCCTATAAGTTTTTTGGTCTAATGTTCTATCCACGAGAACATGGAAAGTGCTGTATTACTGTATTACTGTATATATACATATATATTTATTGTTTTGAAATGATAATTTATACTAGCATTGATATGTTTTATTTGGAATAATTATTTTAAATAAATATAAATAAAATATTCGGAAAAGGTACAAACACCAGTCCTCTAATCTCACCGCACATCAATAACAGATCAAACATAACGGGTTGTTGCTGTAGGAAAATAATCAACTAAGGGATGGCGTGGCCCTTGAATGGTTATAATGAAAACCTGCACACACATCGGCCCTTTGTGAAAAAAGATTGAATGAATGAATGTAATCGGTCTGTCTGAACTCGCTGGCGACTCAGACTGAGACAAACCCCAACGGTGGGATGGTGTGATTACCCCCAAATCCTCTGCACCACAGGCATTTACCAAACACTGCATTTATTAATGAACAACACACACTTTATATCTATGTCTATTTTAAATGTTATAGAGTCTCCTAGAAATCTGTTATTGCGTTTGAAGCTAGAAGCAGTAGTTCCTCCATTTCTTTTTTCCTCTCAAACTTGTTAGCAAGAACCTACAAAAGGAGCATTCCTGAAGACTTTCCCACGGGGAACACATAATAAAAACAGACCGATATATCAGATGAACTGACTATACGCTTTATTTAGTTATATAATAAAAACAAAGTTGATGAAATTGGTATTTCAGTGGCACATTATATGGAAAAAAAGGTATTGGGACACCTGACTTTTCTAACCATATGTGGTTCTTCCCCAAACTGTTCCCACAATCTTGAAGGCACACAATTGTATAGGATGTCTTTGGATGCTGTTGCATGACATTTTCTCTTGAAACTAGGAGACACAAGCCTGTTCCAGTGCATGAAAATGACCCTGTGCTCAAAGCTAGCTCCATGAAGATCTGCTTTATGGGTTGGAGTGAAGGTTCTCCTGATGTAGAGCTCTGACCTCAAACCCATTAAAACACATTTTTGATGAATTCTTCACCTCCACTGCATCTCCATCAGTTCCTGACTTTACTAACATCCTTCCAGCTGAATAATTACAAATCTCCACAAAATCTAGTGGAACACCTTTCCAGAAGATTAGAGGTTACCATAAGTGCAAATCAGGACTAAACCAGGAACGGGACGTTCAGCAAGAAGCACGTGCTAATCTCATTTTTAGATAGGTGTCCAAAAACTTTTGGCAATATAGTGTATTTGAGAGAAATATGTATTTTGTACTCTTTATTTCTCCCTCATGAGAAACCCCGATTGGGAATTCCTGCCACGTCCTTCTGCCTCGGGTTTCATAAATCGAACATTCCCAGTCCCACTCAGCCAGATCTTACTCTAGAAACCACTTCGCTAGAATAATACATCATGATTTGGGCCAGAGGAGTGCAGTTTCATCCATCTGTTGAAATGTGTGCTGTGTGTTCTTTATTTTCTTTATTCTACAGGCTTTCCATTGCTCAGTCCATTTACATCAGATGTACAACTGACAATGATCTCATTCATACAACCTTCTGATCAGAGATCCACCATCTTAATCACTGAGCAACACTTCCCCTGTCACTTGGACAGTTCTCCCTGTCCATGCTTTCTACTGTTTCTGTTTCTTTGCTATAAGTAGCACATATATAGAAATACACTGAAAGGTGATTTTTCAGTAGGTTTGAGACTGAAAGAAGAGCTAGCGTTACTTCCTGATTAGCTGTTTTAAGTCAAGAGGCTGTTACTGTTATTTCAGCTATACACTGTATAGTACAGTACACACGTGATTCGCATCTCAATGCATAGACATGATACATTACCGATTCACCCCTATTACGATGCATCCTATCCGATTTTGATTCGATTCAACACAATGCAATACGATACAATGGAAAAAAATTATGCTGTGCAATTAAAAAAAAATGGCGCAAATAGTTATTTTATTTCTTTCGTTCAGACCGATGGCAAATTTACTTAAATGCTTTCTGACTTCTAAGGCACAAGCAGGCCTCTGTTTCCTGTTCTGTCTGAAGGAAGTCACAGCTCTACCTCTGCCATGTTAATCTGGATTCTATGTGACTCTCAGGACACGTTTCGGTCTCCGTAGTGTTGTGACACGTCGTATTCACGCAGCAGCAGTGTTTCTGAGAGACGTTCGAGAAACTTTTGTGAGCAGAAATTAATTTACATAGAAAATATTGGACACAAATTATTGGTCACTTTCTAAATAATACGAATAATTATATATTCATAAATTGTTTTTTAACGATGCAAATATGTTCAAAAGAGATAGAAATGCCGATGCAGCAGGAAACGAAACTATGTTTGTCCAAGACCAAGGTGCTACACAAAACTAATTTGAACGAGGGCTGCTGCTATCGATTATTTTATTAATTGAGTATTCTTTGACTATTTCTATCGATTAATCAATTAATCGGATAAGAAGTACTTTTCCTGTATTCAAGAGCAACAGAAAATAAGAGAGAGGAAATAACACCGGTCTCATATAATGAACGCGTCATTTGATTTTCTTTTTGGAAAAATTGCGATTTTTTTTTATTGCTAAAATTGTGCACAAGAATATCAGTGAAAAATTTATTCGGTGCATTTAATAACCATTTTACATGAAAATACAAAAAATTAAAAGTCTGATGGTTTGGTGATGATTTCAGCAGTTATTTGTGTCAAAATTTCCAGTGAAAGTACTTGAGAGTGTGTGTGTGTGTGTGTGTGTGTGTGTGTGTGTGTGTGTGTGTGTCCAGTTTTCTTTTGAGGAGTCCAACGGCTTGTTGGAAAAAAAAGTTACACAGTCTGGCTGTGTAACAGCTTGGTTTGGTACCTTTTTCCAGACAGCATGAGTGTGTATGAGGGGTGTATGTGGTCAATGCTGGTGTCCTTGTGAATGCAGCGTACAGTGAAAATGTCCATGATGGGGAAAAGAGAGACTCGGATGATCTTCTCAGCCGTCCTCCTAAAGAGGCAGTGACACAGCTGCTCAGGATGCTCTCAACAGTTTGACTACAGATACAAAATGGTGCTTTTTAAAACCACATCAACCGAACAAATGCACCTGAAAAGTCCTTTAAATACAGGCAGGTACAGTTGTAAGAGTTCTTGGATGTGCCATGTGCCTTCCAGCACCAGCGGCTCTACACCGCACGTGAACACACTTAAAATATTTACCGTGTCATTCACAGAAAGAGCTTGCTGTAAGCGTGATAATTCCATATATACGAGAGGTTCTATGAGTGTGCGTCCCGGCACATGATTGACGCTCCTGAAGGTGTGTGTCTATTTCAAGCAGAGCTCTAGTTGTCATTCTGAATGTCCACCTGTAAACGGAATAGAGGCTGTAAATGGAATCGCCATTCTTGAATACTTAAACAGCTTGTACAAGGTCACCTTGCTGGAGAACGCACAGCCAAACCCCCCCCGGTGCCGAATCAATCTGCCGCTAAATAAACACCCCAGAGTGTGGAGTTGCCTCCTGCTACGCTGCATTAACACCTACTGGGTGGAATTTCGTTCTGGGGTGGTGAAACTCGTGCATCTAGGGTACAATGCAGCACTGATACAAACACCTCGGTAATGGTGGATAAACATTTACAGCCTTTAATGAAGTAAAGTGGGGGATAAAAGTCAAAGGATGAAACTGTGGATTCAGATCTGCTTTTAATCATTTTTCGTGTATTCATGGTTACGTTGGAATTGTTAAGTAATGTTCAGCACAAGAGCCGACATTGGAGACGTCTTACAAATATCCGCATATGATTTATTTATATATATATATATATCTCGTAATTTCCGGACTATACAGCGCACATATATAAGCCGCACCCACTGAATTTGACAAAGATTTTTCTTTTAAACATAAATAAGCCGCACCTGTCTATAAGCCGTCTACATTGAAACTAATGAACTTTACACAGGCTTTAACGACAGTGTCTGTTACACGGGTGAAATATGTTGTGACTCCTTTAAGAGCAGTGCGGCATTTTGGGAATAGCCTGCCGCCGCATTTTTCCTGGTAATACTGCATGTGCGCAAGGCCGAGGATTATGTCCTTATTATTTTCTGATGCTCATTTCTAAGTTTCTTTGACTAACCCGTAACGCTGTTGCCAAGAAAAATAAAAAAGCACGAGTTTTGGAAACCTGCTAAATCGGTGATTGAAAAAGGGTGTGCATTTTGAACATATAAATCATCTAAATGGGAATTTGTTTTTGTCATTATTATGAAGCGCTCCCACTTGTAGATCGACCTGAAGGCTCACATGGAGGCACAAAACTTCAGGATTTCAGGAGGATTTTAATACACGGGGAATGTGTCGACTCAGGGAATTTCCAAACACCACTGCAAGGATCGGACTATTCTCCGAGCTCATTATCAAAGGCAGGGCGCTAGACGACCTGGCTTCCCCGCCGCCGCATCTAACTCAACTCATTATCAAGCTGCGTCCGGCGCATTAGGAACAAGGACGAACGTGGACATGTCAGAGTTGTAACTTCTCACTGGCAAATGTGGTTTTACAACTAGCATTTATATCTTACTTGATATAGAGCTTTGCACTACATGATGAGGTTTGAAGTGTGCAGTTGGAAAGGGAGATATTAGCAACAGATAATACACTCTGACAGCTGTGATATAAAAAAAAGATCACAAGATCGTCGCTTTTAAGAGTAGGCAAGTGTGTGTTTAGATTTTTTTGGTTGCTGCACTAGCAAATACAGATATCCAAATACACTGTATAGACAAGAGTTTGTGGACGCCTGAGCATAAAATGTGTATGTGCTTCATATTTTTGAACATCCTGATTCACATTTAGTCTCAATTTTCTCTTAATAACCTAAATTCTTCTGAAAAGATGGTCCACTAGATTTTGGAGTGTTCTTGTGGCACATTCAGACACAAAGTCAGGGAATGATGTATGTGAGGTGAGGAGACATGGTGTGCACTTAGCGTTTCATTTCATCCCAATAGGGTTGAGTTTAGAGCTCTATAGCAGGAGATCTTCCACTTCTACTCATGGGAAGCATCTTTTCATTGAGCTGGCTTTATGCAGAGGGGCATTGTCATGCTGGAGCAGGTTTCCTAGTTAAAGTGAAGGGTAAATTTCATGCTCCAGCATCCACAGATGTCCTGGACAATTGTGTGCCTCATGCAGCTGTGAGGTTACAGTTTCTGGAAGAAACACATATCAATAGAAAGAGCTGTTGTTCCAATGCTTTTTGAATCATATTGAAATCTGACCCTTATAATGTTGCTGTTTTTTGTTGTGTATAAAAAATATAATATCCAAAACCCAGTAAACAAATTGGTTTCTCATATTATTTAATATTAATAATAATAATTAATACAAATACTGATAATATTAAACAATTTCCTTCCTTCACAACATTTCAATTCAAATGCAATAAAACTAATCCAGTCCGAATAGGGCTAAAGGGTATAGCGGACCTGGTTTCTGTAACAAGGATCTGTGTGAGGCATGCATTCACATTTATTCACATAATTAAACCCATGAAGCAAACATTTTTCCTGGTTATCACTGCGTCACATCTGTCCTGTCAGGTCACTTTTTTGAAAATCCCATCACTCCATCTGATTCTGACATCTGAGACATGATGTCTCAGATGATAAGATCCGCATCTCTATGCATAGTCACCGGTACATTAAAGATACATATGAAGTAGCTGCCGTTGCGATACGGTTCACGCCATTACGAAGCAGTGTGATCCGATTTCTATTTGATGCAACAAAAGCGATTCAATGCTAAGCAACATTACAATGTTACTAAGCAATGCAATAGGGTACACGTAATTCACTTCTATTTCTTTAGTTCAGGCAGACAGCAAATCATCAATTTACTTAAGTGTAACCGGAAGTTACAGCTCTACCTCTGCCATGTTAATCTGTATTCTATGTGATTCTCAGGACACGCCTAGGTCTCCGTAGTGTTGTGATACGTCGTATTAACGTAGCAGCAGCAGTGGTGCTGAGAGAACGCGCTCGAGCAACAGTTTAGTGAGGAGAAATCACTGTAGGTATCAATTATCGGTCACTTTCTAAATAATAAAAGTATATAGCGCATCTACTAATAATTATATATAAATAAATCGAATTTTACCGATCCATATATATGTTCAAAACGATTCACCGCGATACAAATGCCAACCTTGTGCACCGATGAACACTTTTTATTTTGATGCATCACATCGTTAACTTTTGATGCGGACCGGTGAATATTACCATCTCTAATATCCAGATCATAAGGAAAGCCCAATGTCCTGGATGACATCATCGCAAAGTTGTAAGATTTTTGCAAAGTCAGAAAAAACACTCTTATACGGTTATATTCTGTGATATACGGTTCCTGGTTCCGATTCGGAAGAGAGTAGGGTTCCCCCTGCTGAGTCTCGGTTCCTCTCAAGGTTTCCTCTCAAAGTTTTTTTTTCTTTCTTGTCGCCGTCAATGTCACTTCTCACCGGGGGTTAAGGCACTGATGTATGCAAAGCATCTGTAGGTATGTAGATTTACAAACAGCCAAAGCTGTTTGAAGAAACTGTACAGAGCACAACGTCGCGTTGGTGAGAGGGAACTTTCTAGAAGACGTCCTACTGAGACGTAACGCCTCAGAGGAGGTGGATTTTCTTTTTTTCTTTTTTTTTTACATGGCATCAAGTGAATCAATCTGTGGTTTATCCCAGAACAAAGTGTTTAGAAACTTTAAAAGTCACTCCAACATCCTTGCAGGCTTGGGATTCAGTCAGAGTTCACAGTTCACAGAGTTCATTGTTAGTTTTAACAATATGGGGAGGTGGTAGCTGAGTGGTTATGGCGTTGAACTTTGGATCCATCAGTCATGAGTTTAAATCCCAGCCACACAAAGCTGCCAGAACAGAGAAGAGCCTTGAAGTATTACTTACCTCTCATTCTCTCAGGATCTCTCTCAAGGCTGGTCTTTGTTCTGGCACCGAGGTGGTAGAATGAACTTCCCCTAAATGTCAGAAAAAGCAGAGTCAAGTGACGGGTGAAGACCTTCCTCATCCTGAAACACTTTTGAAACACTGAAACACTCTTTCCAAGTTTGCTTTGTTCCAAAAAAAACCCTCAACAGAGTTGTAGGCTGATGATGCCGTAAATGTAAATAAATAATTATTTATATATATATATCAGTCAGGTTAATATAACATTCTGAGCGGTGAAGTGAAGAACACTGATGATCTCTTCATCATGGCACCTGTTAGTTTGTGGATATATTTATTAAGCAGCATGTGAACATTTTGTCCTTAAAGTTGATGTTAGAAGCAGGAAAAATGGGCGAGCGTAAAGATTTGAGGGAGTTTGACAAATTGTGACGTCTAGAGGACTGGGTCAGAGCGTCTCCAAAACTGCAGCTCTTGTGGGATGTTCCCGGTCTGCAGTGGTCAGTATCTATTAAAAATGCTCCAAGGAAGGAACAGTGATATAGTGATATAGAGTGTGGCAAATTTAGTTTAAGCTACTTGTTTAAACAAAGAATTAGCATGAAATTGCATGTGGTATATGTGTTTATTTTTAGCCTTGAACGTTTTTTTCACGCAGCTTGAAAGTGCTATGTTTATCCTGCTGCTTCTCGGCATGAAACGAAGGCAGTAAGCTCATGGGACCGTATCTAAAGCTTGATACCAACCATAACTGGACACTTTCAATGCTAAATTGAAAACACCATTCAAACATTAGGACGTCTTCCAACCTCAAAAACATGCGTATACGGTTGGCTTTGCCGTTATCCATGGCCGAGTCGAAATGTACCGGAACGCAGCGCTTGTCCTGAAATAGTCAGCTATCTAGCACGACCAGAGGCCCCTCATTCAGTCTCGCTGTTTTCCTGTTTGACTTTTTCGAATTGTCTAAAACAAGGCAGCTGTTTTACACGTTTCAGTCCATGAAAAGCTCTGAAAATAGATCCTATTCTCCAGAAAGTGCACCCACTCGCACATCCACAATCCTCGTTTTGTTTGGTTTTTATTGTGAGCTATAAACTGCAGAACAAAACAAGTCATATTTATTTCCCATTTTTCAAAAGCTCTTTGGACAACCGAATTAAAGAGTCCCTATTATCTCCAGGCGTCAGATCTGAGCCAGACCCTCAAAGCTTCGTTGTTTTTTGGGATTTTTTTGTTTTCCCTCCCATTCTTCATTTGAATCATCCTGGCTGGAGCCTGAAGGTCAGTGGAAAGATACCGTGCAGTTCTGGGACAAAGGGTTTGCACATTTGTATGATTTTTTCCCCCAGTTGCAATTAATCCAGCAGTATTTTTAGCACTCCTCGTTATTTCCTCTTGGAATCTCTATCTTCCTGGAGCTGTTATTAGAAGTGGTAGAGAAACTGGGTCCAAGCCTGGAAACTTTGGGGACCTAAAGCAAGATCTCAGACATTAAGCGTAGAGCATGTCCAATCGTTGATTGACGTGTATTCTGATATATAGAGAGCGAGGCAAGGGTGAGAAATCTTTTACTTCCAAAGAGAACTCGTAACTGAAATATTACTGAAGGGACCAACTGATGCTCTTGAGATTCTTTGTGCTGTCAATAAATTGTCACAACAAGCAGCGAAATAACAGCGCCTTAGCCAACGAGAGCAGAGAAATCATGACTCTGTCTCCTCTCTTCTTCATCTGATATGATCCAAGCGTCTCTCGGATCATATTTCCTCAGAGTGTGTTACGGTATCCGGCGTGTGATTTATGAGGACCGACTGACGAGTGGGAAATGAAAGCACGTTCACCTGTTCATTAATAGACCGTATAGTAAACCAAGTAGGTCAAAGTAGAAGTAGGGCATCCCTCCATTCTAATCTCCTTTCACGTCTGAGCTATGTGGAATGCTGGAAGCTGCTTAGAAAAGCGATCATTTCAATTTCCAACAAAAAAAAAGTCTTCAACTTCCGTCATTGTGTTTCAAATGATTTGCAGGTCGGCTTTTCAATCCAGCGAACCCGATGCATCAGAGAGAACGCATTTCCTTTCTCTTGGCTGCTTTTAAGCCGGGATAGAAGCTTGATGTCGCCATTCAGCTAGCGATAAGCTGGACTCCAACACACAAAGAGCACTGACCCATTTATCGGACAGGGATTTCTCTCTCTCTCTCTCTCTCTCTCTCTCTCTCTCTCTCTCTCTCTCTCTCTCTCTCTCTCTCTCACATAATGCTAAATACCTATTGTGCCTCAAAGCCGGGTGATTTAACTTCCACATAAAAGAATATATCGTCTCCAAATCAGACTTCCATATAAAATGATTTGTGCTTCGTCCTCTCCACTGAGGAAAAGCCAAAAAAAAAGAAGTTATTTCTCATCACAAGTTTCGTGCAAAGATATGTTTAGATTTATGGCCTCACAGTTCAACATTAGATAAAAAAAAAAAACCCATAAAAGGATACCAGGAGTGAGCGGGTGTCTGGAGTGTTTCTCTTTCCACGAGGATCCTTTCCTTCAAAAGATGATATCAGGATGCAGGGGAGACGCAGATCTCTCATTTCTTTCTCCGACACGTCTCTTTCTTTCCCCCATCACAAGACCTTTACGTCACGTTTGCTACCTTTTAAAGTCTCATTGTTTCGCCTTCTGTCTTTTCTCTCACTCCACCTCCGAGCCTGTTCTCCATCGCCCAACACTTTGAAGTAATAACTTACGCAAAAAAATACATATAGCCATCTGGACTCATCAGCTAAATATATCGAGCTTAGAGGAACCTTTTAAGATTTGTTTATAACCTATAACAGTGTTTAAGTCTGATGCCTTAAACACTGTGCTACCACCTCCCATTATTTTCTCCGAGCAGCTTTACGGAGATAAAGCGGTTATAACACATAGTCATTGATACACTTATTAGCAGTTGTCTGCAAACCTTTGGCAATATAGTGAATATCAATGTTTTCTGTTCTGAGGGTTCATGTTTTTTATAAAAGGAGTCTCCATTGTTCAAGGATTTCTTTTGGTTTCTTGATAAACTCTATCTTCGACAGGGTTAAAAGGGGAGGTGGAATCTCAATGGTTAAGCCATTGGCTCTGAAGGTCATCTGTTCAAATTCCAGCCACACCAAGCTGCTACTCCTGGGCCCCTGAGCAAGGCCCTTAACCCCGTAATGTATAAATGAGATTAATGTAAGATAAGTTCATCTGCCAATTGGCTTCATATCTTAGCACCACCAAGTTGCTTCTGCTGGGCCCTTGAGCAAGACCCTTAACCCTCAGTTGCTCAACTGTATAACTGTGAAAACTGTAAGTCGCTCTGAATGAGGGCGTCTGCCAAGTGTCAAATGTAATTGTAAATATAGACAGTGATACGCCATAGCATTAAATATGACAAAACATCCTAAAGATCCATTACTGAGCATCTCAAGAACTTTGAGGATGTATTTGGATTGGAAATAATATCAACAGTCTGCTATAATAGTCCAGTATTGCAGTTTGCATGTACAGAACAGTACACTTCAGCAATGATGGAACTGTAATGAATGGACATTCGGTGATGAGGATGAGTTCCCTTTTGAGTCTGGTTCCTCTCAAGGTTTCTTACTCATCTTACTTCACCACAGTCGCCACTGGTTTGCTAATTAGTGATTAATTATAATTAATAATTAATAAAAACATATATTCTTTTATACAACTTTATAACCTCTTTATCTCTGTAAAGTTGACAATACCCAACATAACAATACCCCTGTACACAAAGCCAGCTCCATGAAGATACATGGCTTGGAATGGAAGATCTCCTGCTATACAGCTATAAACCCTATTGAACACCATAGTGATGAATGTAAATGCTGACTACACACCAGGAACCTCATCACCTCACCTACATCAGTACCTACCTTTACTAACAACCTTGTGGCTGAATAAATCTCAAAATCTCCATAAAATCAAGAACATCTTCCCCCGAAGAGCTGAGGAGGTTATTATAAGAGCGATTGTGAACTAAATGTGGAATTTCATGTTCAAAAAGAACATGACACTGACACTCTGGGAAAAACGAGACAAGAGCTGGCAAGCTGAAATCCGAACAATGGCAGGGTGTTTGTACACCTGAGCCTGAAACCTGCCGCTTTATGGGACTGGGGCAAGGATGCAAGAAACTGAGATGTTTTTCATCCTGTAAAACAGGAGAATACAATAAAAAAAGAAGGACCTAAATAAACGCAAAGAGGTGTTGCAGTAATAGACTACAGTAAATAAAGCCCTCTGACAGTTTGTAATGGACATGTCCTATTTCCAAATCTTTAGACAGATTTTCTGGAAGAACAAGTGATTCAAATTTACAAACAGCACCATCACCACCTCTATTATCATCATGTTCTTCATCCCTGCCATCGTTTTTCAGCTCCAGCTTTTCCAACAATTCCAAAATTATTTGCATTCCCAACACGTTCTTTTAATCATCTCATTACAGCCTCCCAGGAGAAATGAAAACGTTTACTGAATGTTTTATTCACCACACACATTACCGGATGGCTTTCATCTTGGCAAAAAAAACAAAACGCATCTCCGTTCTCTCACAGGATATTTAGCCACTCATTAATCATTTTATCGAAGTCAGCATATTTACTCTTATCTAACTCACTCACGTCGGCGTTTCCCAAAATCATAGAAAGATGTTGGAAATAATGCAGTAATTTACTGATTGGCAAACACAACATTGGGGAATACATATATTTATATACACAGTGTATCTCACAAAAGTGAGTACACCCCACACAATTCAGCAACCACTTCAGTATCTCTTCTAAAGAGACAATATAATAGACACTATACTAAACTATTATAGAAACTAAACTTGGATATGTTTTAGCGTAGTCAATGTGCAGCTTGTGTAGTAGTACAGATTTACTGTTCTCTAAAAATATCTCAACATCCAGCCATTATTGTCTAAATAACTGCCAACAAATACCGTATTTACGGACTATAAGCCGCTACTTTTTTCCCACGTTTTTCCCACGGCTTAAACAATGAAGCGGCTAATTTATGGATTTTTCCTGGGTTTTTCCCGGTTTCACAAACTTAAAGACAAAAAACTGAGCCCCATAACATTAGACCAATGAAATTGCCGAATGGGTTCAGGTGAACCAATAAAATTCTTTATATAAAAAAAAACACTACAGTCCGTGACTTGTGTCTAATAACAGTGATGCGATTTCGCAGCAAGTTATGTACTTTTCCACAGTGACGGATCAAAGCGATTTGATTGGACACTGCATTCTCGAGAAAAGTGTGCGATTGGTTATACAGTGATGCTCAAATCGAATGCGACATCCGCAGATCGACTCTAAAATTAAACACTTTTTATTTATTTATTTCATATGCTATTTAAATCGTGACACCGGTGATAGAGCTAGCTTCATTGTGCAGTGACGATTTTAGCCCAATTTTGTATTTATTTATTTTTTTATTTCGAAAAATTTTGTCACTTTCCACCTGTTCATTGCTGGTGCTTGAAATGTTATAACGGTTTATAAGCTCCACGTGCTTGACGTGCTCCGGCTCAGAACATCCACACTCATGGCAGTGTACAAACTCTCTGTCTCATTACCACACACACTTCTGAAATGTTAAACAACCCAAATGGAGGTTTTATAAAGCATACAACTATTCTTTTTTTTCGAATGAAACACAGCCACACATCTTGTGAAAGACAGACGTTGCACATTCACACCGAAGTTTATCAAAGAAAAAAACTCTGCCTGGAAGATTTCGACGGATCTTTCTTAATCTTTCCTCCCTTCTCCCTCGCTTTTATCACTCTTTTATCTGTCTAAATTAGAAGCGAGCTCCTGCATCCCTGAGGATTTAGTATTAATTACGCTGCTGCCCATCACTTTCCCGCTCAGACCTCCAGGACAACTGTGAGATCATTACTTCCCCATCACATTCGGTTTCTTACACTTTTCTTCCAGTCTTTCAACCTTTTTCTTTATTTTCTATTGATACAAGTATTGAGACACCTGACTTTTCCAGCCATATGTGGTTCTTTCCCAAGTTGAAGGCACACAATTGTATTAAATTTCTTTGGATGCTGATGCATGAAATGTTTATCTTCACATGAACTTTTTCCACAAAGCCAGCTCCATGTTCCTCAAGTTTCTTGGAATATGAGATGGTGCAATCTTCAAACCAGGGTACTGATACAGCTGCTCAGGATTCTGCCAAAATTCCCTCTGTAGAATGAAGTAAGGATGGGTGGTGGGAGCTCATCTTTCTTCAGCGCTCTCACGTAGTAGAGACACTGCAGGACCTTCTTGTGTATGGAGCTGGTGCTGAGGGACAAGGTGTGGTTTTACGGCAGCTGAACACCAAGGAATTTAGTCAGACTTCCATGGTCTATATTTTCTGGGAGTGATGCCAGAATTTTGGATGAAGCAACTGATGGATTATGAACTGATGGTTGATCAGTAATTTTGTACAAGAGTGTCAGGCTGATGACGCGGAAGCGGAAATAACTCGAGCATTGTCTTTATTCAAACAAAACAGTTCAACAAACGAAACACTCACATGCCGTGAAGGAAAGCAAACTAAGATATCCGCTCGAGACGAGTAATCCAAAACGAAAGTGAATGTCCAACAGAAAACAACACCTGAACTGAAAGCAACTCCACGGCAAGGAGTAATCCAATGCGGAAACAGAGTCCTGGGAACAGAACCAGCGGGAAGGCAGGCAGTCGCGGAGTGACCAGCATGACACCTTAAGAACCGACAGCCTGTGACTCGAGAACGTGAGTTTATATAGTCTAGTCCTTAACGAGCCACAGCTGTCGGTGATCCTGGCAGACAACGGATAACGAGGAACTATGTCAGTTACTGAGGGGGGCGTGGCAGGGTGCATCTCTGACAGCTACTGAGGGGGCGTGGCAGGGGAATCCCTGACAAAGAGTCCCACAAAACCAAATGCAATAAGATGGCAGGAAACTGGGGTCATATTTTAAATAAAATATTTGACATTGTTTCATTATTCAGAAATTATTTCATCATTTGTTTTTCATAAAAGAAAATATATGGATATACGCAACATAAACGAACCCATCTGGTTCTTCAAATTTTCTTAATCTTGTAGTAGCCACAGAGGCAAAAATAAAAAGAAGTTGGCATCTTGGCAGATACTGAGGTTTGAACCCCCAACCTTCTGATCAGTAACACAGAGCCCTAATTTGTGAGTATAGAAGACATGGCTATGTTGTGTCTCTCCGAATATTTGAACATCTTTATGCTAATTAGTGTGGTTCATATACTGCAGTACAATACATCAAAATTGTTATTTTTTTAAAACAAAACCCATTTGAACCCTTTATGCCGAGTTCCTGGGCTTTTTAAAGATAAATCGTTTCTCTGTCTGTCTGTAGGATCTTTACAGGGAGAGCACCAGAGGAGGTTGTATAAGGAGTTATTAGAAAACTACAACCGGCTGGAGAGGCCGGTGGCCAATGACTCTGCACCTCTCGTCGTGGAACTTGGACTCACACTGCTCCAGATTATTGACGTGGTGAGTAACGGTTTATAAAAAACATTTATAGGGTTGCAATAATCAAAAGCGCTATTGATTGATACTGAATAGAAAAAAAAAACATCTGTGAACATTTACTCACAGAAGTAGACTTTGTTATTCGTAGTCTCGTTCTTCACACGCTCCTCTAAGTCTGCGTGAAAGAACGAAACCTTCCCGTGTTTTGAAATGCTATGCAGGCTATCGCTCTCTACTGCATCTGAGCGTGAAATTTCAATCACACACTGCACGGGAGCATCTTTCACATTCTCGGTCTTCATCCAAAATCCACAAGGGAACCTGTGCTCTTATTCCATCTCTCTCTCTCTCTCTCTCTCTCTCTCTCTCTCTCTCTCTCTCTCTCTCTCTCTCACAGACTCACAGTCTAGACTCTCACTTTGCGAGCTGTTTTATTGGTTGATGTACTTAGACGTACTTAGTATAGCAACGATTTTTGATCGATCACGTATAATTACATCGATTAAAATACAGTACAAAAAAATGAAAAGAAGTATGGTGGTATAACTCAGGGTTGACCTCTGGAGCTCAAGTTAGGGGGAATTGTCAACCTAGTCCAGACCTGGCCTGAACAAAGGTTACAGGAGGGCCAGAGTGCCTTGTTCAAGTGTGGAAGTGCCTCTTTAGCTAGGCATGGGCCCATTTTTTCAAAACTTGCCCAGTCCTAGTCAGAAACCTCAAAGCATTTGAAAGGTTGAGTGTCTTGCTTATGGGCACTGGTTCCACTCCATTTACTAGTGGCTTGTTCCTGTTAACCTTACTATGAAGGTTACAATGATCAAAAAGGTTAAGTACCCCTTCAGGTGCAGTAGAACACCTCCAGCTACCAATAAGCTCATTATACTGTATAATGTTGTTTAGCCCTGGTCAAAAAAACATCACAGGAATCTTAAGTGATAAAAGCCATGCTAAGAGGCAGCAGGATCTCTCCATCTACCTGCAGATTTACTTCGGTCAGTGCTGTTTAGGCCTGGTTAGAAAATGGCGCAGTAAACCTTGGGGTTAAGTATCACGCTCAAGGGCATTGTCACGCCAGACACAATTTTTCTGGTCACAAAGCACTACAACAAAACATAGCTGCTAAGTACCTCACTAAAGGCCAGTGGTTCTCCTTCACCTATCGTAAAACCCATATCTGTGAACCATGTCTAAAAAACATAACAAATCCAGAAAAAAACTTGGTGGAAAGCCACATGTCACGTGTTTATATTTCAAGTTCTGATACCCTTCTGGCTATCTATTGGCTCATTTCGTGCAGCATTTTTTTCAGGCATGGGGCGCAACCAAAAACTGCAAAGTAATTAAAAAAATCTTTTCTTTGAACTGAACTCGAACACAGCAATAAAGAGTGTGGAATTTTAAATGGTATCTGTTGAATCTGTTGTATAATGATATCTGTTGACGTAACCACCAGTGTAGCTGGTAGGCCAAAGATCAAGGGGTCCATAAGCAAAACTATATTGCATGTGTAGCTTTCCCTATTTTGGCAATGTTTTCTAGAGGGAAATACAGAACGAAGGCATGACGCAGCTAGCAATCTGACTCATTTCATCTTCAGTGCTGTAAATGCGAAAGTAAAATGCAGTTTTTCAAGGTTTTCTTGGTATATGGAGAAGAGCCTCATCTTTCTGCCTGACAGTGAAGGGTATTCTAAATCAGCATCAATCCAAAACTCTGTCAGTTGTTTCTGCATAAAATTGGTTCCAGAGAACAAAATAGACCCATAAAACTGTCTCGTTTAATGGCACTCAAGCTGGTGAGGGACTCTCCATTAATATGTAAGAGGTTCCTTGTCCAATTGCATTTGGAGCTAAGGAATAGTTTTGTCCTTGGGTCTTTAAAGTTTCTAGACATTATTACGTCCACTGATATGATAATATGATCTGCAGCTCTTGCAAGGAACTTTGGTCCTTGTTTCGTGAGCAAGCCGTATACATTGTGGTCAGTGTGACAGCTTCGGGGGGGGAGCAAATCCAATGCATCTGGCAGATGCCATTATCCACTTACAATTACCTTATTTATAGAATAGACTTTATTTGTCACATATACATTACAGTGAAATTTGCATATCCCAGCTTGCTACGAGGCTGGGGTCAGAGCGCCGGGTCGGCCATGATACGGCACCCCTGGAGCACAGAGGGATAAGGACCCTGCTAAAGGACCCAAAAGTGGCAGCTTGGCAATTCTGGGGCTTGAACCCCCAACCTTCTGATCAGTACCCTAAACACTGAGTTACCACTTCTTAGGGGTTGTAAGGGGTACACATATTCGTACCGTTTTGCAATCTGGGCGGAACATAGTTAAAATTCGAGTTGCCTCACGAACATATTAAGTGTTGGACCGCAAGCTTGTTTAGTCTCCGCCTCGCACTTTGAGCGCAGTGTCACCACGGCTACAGGAAACATGGTTTACATTTCACATGCACATTCTCCTTAAAAGGAGAAAATCCTGATAATCTCACATATCGAGGGAATGAATGAATGAATGTATGATTGAATGAAATTAATTTATGACTAAATAGATTGAATAAATAATTAAATATCTTGTGTTTCTTAAATGAAGAGATTTGTTAAAGGATGCTGAAAAAAGTCGAACAGTCAAGTAAAACATATATTTAGAAAATTGTATATTAAATGTACAAAAACACACTTATCTGTATTACCCAAATGGGGTCTAAAATAAACATTTTTCATTTATTAAAATGATAATTTTTTAAATCATTTGTGTCAATTTAATCCATTACTACATTTAATCAGTATAATGAAACATGTATTGCATTAATTTGATTTATTCTATTTTATTTGTACATATTTTATATTTTATTCAAAACAAGCAGGCGTTTTATTTAATATTGTTTCAAAATCTTAAACTGTCGATGTTCACAAATGTTAACAATAATAATGTTTTGAATTTCTTTCCAATAACTGTACTGGAATTGAACCGAACTGTGACTTAAAAACTGAGATACGTATCGAACCGTGAATTTTGTGTACTGCTACACCCCTGAGCAGTTAAATGTTAAGGGCCTTGCTCAGGGGCCCAGCACTGGTACTACTGTCATATTGAGCAAAACAATATATAAAAAAAAAAAAAAAAGTTTTGTTCAGAATTGTTGTAAAAGAGGAAAAAACAACAACTTTATTGAAGTACTTTTGGGAAAAACACCATCTGCGATCCACATGGAACCATAAGGCAGAATTACAGACATTTTAAACAGCGGAAGCAACAGGAATTGATTATTTATATCTTTTTTTTTTTTTCTCAAAGTTGTACAAAGTTCATTTGAGTTAAATGGTAGCTACAATTACGTCACAATCACAATCAAATACTGTACAAGGTCCTGTGAATCGCTACCTGTTGATGCTACCTACGGATTTTTACCTCGCAGCATTTCAAGCGCTTGTTGAAGGAAAGAAGTTTAGAACGATGTTTTTCAGTCTGTCCCAGCTTTGCCGTCTGTCAGAGATCTGTTAATCACCTCATTTGACAGGGTTATAGTGTTTATTCCATCACGGCCGTGACCACAGCGGCTTAAGCGGGGTGCCGACGACCCCAGATGGCGTGGTGCCTGTCGGTTATAGCTGAAAGGCTGCGAAATTGAACGCATGACTGGCGTTCGAGTAGGAGTGTGTCGGCTTGTCAGCTGCCGCATTATGCCACAGCGAATGAGGGACGCCGTAAACAAGATCGGGGGGTAACACACACAGGGAAATGCAGCTGCAGGATGTGTCATTGCTGCTGCTCTTCCAGGCGTCTCACAGCATTGTGCTTTCAAAGTCTATAGTCGATGTGCACAGTAGATTGCGGGTGGATACATGCTACCTCACGACCATATGGACTGAGTGCGACGTCACGTAGAGTGTGGAGCTGCAGGTTGCTAACGATGAGGCCATGTTACGCAGGTTTCTGTGTATAGAAATTCCCCCCCCTAAAAAAGTCATCCATTCCATCTTTTCTCTTTGGGCTGTATCTGTTTCTTATTTGAGTTATCACTTTTTTCCTTCTCTTGGAGTTCTTTCTCCAGTTTTTCTTATTCGAGTTATTACTTTTTTCTTTCCTTGGGGTTTATTCTTCATCTCTGTCTCTCTGTTTCCCCTCTCATTGTGTAACACTTTCAGAAAAAAAGATGAGAGAACTGGACAGAAATAGGGAGAATTGGTGTGTGTGTGTGTGTGTGTGTGTGTGTGTGTAAGTCAGATTAGCGGCTGAGTCTCACATTTACGCTGTCCTCCCTAATTGACTTCCCAGCTTTATTAAATTCATTTGCATGCAGCGACCTTCGTTTTTAATGAAACAAGTCTATTCGACTGTCCAAACAAAAAAAAGGTGTAGGCTAATGAAGGCGCTTCATCTGCACGTCTCTAACCCTGTTTTCCACTTCGTCGATTCAGTTTGTTGACTAGAGGAGGGTAAATACACACAGCTGCTTATCTGACTGAAATATCATTATGCGTGAGGAAAACTAGGAAGTGTTTATTATTCACACACACCGAGTCCAATACAAGCTCTGCATTCCAATGGGCTCATAGACAGAAAGTCTCTGAGCAATGATCTATGATCAGGCTAAAAAAGGTCAATGATGGATACTTTGTCAATGCTCAATGCTTCGAGGTCGACGATGGATCTCAGAGCAAGCTGTAACTCAACTCGGATTAAGACATGAGCTCATTTCTGCTTGATACGAGAAAATAATCTTAAGCGATGAACTATTTTCAGAGCAAGCCATGACCTCCTTTCAGACATTAACCAAAAACTGATCTCTGATAGCACTGTGAACTGATCTCAACAGGGTCTGTGAATTTGGATTGAGATGTAAACTGATCTCTGACCATGTTGGGAAAGTATCTCACACTGGGGTATATCCTGATTCCAGGATGATCCATGATTTGTATTCAGGCCATGCTGTGAACTGATCTCAGGCTGAGCCTTTGGATGTGTCATAGTCTTGAGATAGCCATGATCTCAAACTGAGCCATGGATTGATCTCAGAATAAATTATGGACTGATCTCTGGACGCATGGATGGATCGATAGATCTACATTGCAAATACAAGAGCTTGATGAGACATGCATTGGACCATCTTGGACCAAGCCATGAGCTGATCTACTACATCTCGATGCATATTCAACGACACAAAACATATTAAGCAGCTTCCAATAATTTGCGATGCAACACTATTCACCCCCTAAATGACTATTCACCCCTATTACGATGCAGTGAGTTCCGAATTTAGTTCGATTCAACACAATACGAATCTGTGGAAAAAATACGATGTTCTGCAATTTAATATGATAATTTACTCAATTTACTTAAGTGTCCTCTGACTTTTAATGCATGTCCCTTTCACAAACGTGCCTTTGTAGTGTAAAAAAAAAAAAAAAAAAAAAAAACCATTGAACTAAAACCAGACATTCTTTTTCTGTTCTGTATCCAAGAAGTCGCAGCTCTACCTCTGCCATGTTAATCTGTATTCTATGCAACTCTCAGGACACACCTTGGTCTCCGTAGTGTTGTGACACCTCGTTTTCACGTAGCAGCAGCGGTGCTAAGAGAAACAGTGTGGCGAGAAGAAATCTATCTACTTATCAAATATTGGTTACAAATGATTGGTAATTTTTTAAATAATAAAAGTACAGCGCATCTACTGATAATAAAAAAAAAAAACTGATATATTCAACTTGTATCTGATGCACACTTTTTTAAATCGATGCATCACATTGTTGACTTTTGTGTCAATGTTGTGAATCTTTCCATCACTACTGATCTCAGACCAGGCCATGGACCAATCCCAGACATAAACCGAGTTCAGGGTGAGCCTTTAAAGTGACTTCAAACTTAAAAAATGACAATCTCATCCAGATATGCTCACTGTCTCTCCTGTTCCTCTGTTACATTTTTTTTCCAATTGCACCTGACAAGATCAGATGTGTGCAGCCAACGTTGGAAATTCAAGACTTACATCACAGGAATCAAAGTGACTCAAAGATTGAGAGAATTTACATTCACATTTATGACATATGGCAGATGCCCTTATCTGGAACAACTTACATTTCTCATTTATACAGCAGTTGAGGGTTAGGGGCCTTGCTTAAGGGCCCAGCAGTGGTAACTTGGTGGAGCTGGGATTTGAACTCACAACCATTCAGTCAGAAGTCCAATGTCCTTCACAAGTACGCTAGCATTCCAGAAATGATCCAAGACCTGCTCTGATTATAATGTTAGTCAGGAATTGCCATGACGAACCTTCTCTTCTTTGTTGTGGTTTTTTTATTAAGACTTCACCCAAGTACGCCAAAAGGTTTACATTCTAGCTTCTAAGCTTTCACAGGAAGACACACTGATCTCAGATAAACAGTCCTGGACATGGAGATTGATATCGTTTACTTTCCCCGAACATGTTGTATGTGATCATTGGAGTTGGGATGAGGCACAAAAAGATGCAAACTGTTTAAGCAGATGGTAAAAGCGATGTTCATTTTATGCAGAAACACTAATGTTCCGTTACGCTTCTGGTGATTGACACAAACGAGCAGCTGGCAGGGTTTAGTGACTCAGCCACGTCTTATCTCCCAGCGCGAGAGCAACAGTCACAAGCATATGCGTTCATCCACGCCACAGTCGGGATTTTATACTTGACGAGTTATTGAATATTACGTTAAGAGATTTTTTGTTTGTCGAACGTTTTTAGAAGCAGGTTGCCATGTTGAGCAGATTCCTTCCAAGCCCTAAAAGATTACATTAGGCTTGAGAAATAACAAAATCTTCTTTTAAATTATTATTTTTTTTATGTATTTTTACTGTGTTTTTTAGGGTGTTACTATGGTACTCCAGGTGATTTTTAAGGGTGTTACTATGGTACCGAAAGTAGTTGTTGGGGTGTTACTATGGTACCCCAAGTGGTTGTCAGGGTGTTACTATGGTCCCCCAAAGTGGTTGTTAGGGTGTTACTATAGTACCCAAGTGGTTGTTAGGGTGTTACTATGGTATCCCAGGTGGTTGGTGGGGTGTTTCCATGGGACCCCAGTGGTTTTCGGGGTGTTACTATGGTACTCCAGGTGATTGTCAGGGTGTTACTATGGTATCCCAAAGTGGTTGTTAGGGTGTTAATATGGTACCCAAGTGGTTGTTAGGGTGTTACTATGGTACCCCAGATGGTTGCTAGGGTGTTACTATGGTACCCAAAGTAGTTACTATTGTACCTCAAGTGGTTGTTAAGATCTTACTATGGAACGCTAGGTGGTTGTTAGGATGGTACTTGGTACTACAAATAACAAGTTAGTTTGTGTTATTTTAGCTAGTAAAATATTAATTGTTTAAGTTTATTCAAAAGAGTGTAGTTAGATTGCTAGTTAGTTTTGGCAAACAAGAAAAAATGTATATTATAATCTCTTTAACAGAGTGGAAGTAGTGGCTAGTTGGTTGTTCATTAGTTCCTTGTTAGATAGTTAGCTTGGCTAGTTAGTTAATTATTAAAATAATTTCCTCAAAATATGAAAATATTTGAATTGAAAGAAAAAGTATTTAGTGAATTAGATGCTAGTTAGTTAAAAAAATAAAAACTTTTTGTGTAATAAATGTATTTAAAAGAGGAAGTAGTTAGTTAGTTAGTTAGTTAGTTAAGCACTTACTTAGCTAAACTACCTTTATGTCAAATATAAAAACAGTTGTGCAATAAAATGTATTCAAAATGGGTAGTTAGTTAGCAGAATAGTTAAACTTATTGTGTACTAAATGTATTTAAAAAAGAGGAAGAGGTGGTTAGTTAGTTAGTTATTACCTGTGGGTAACAGTGTTTTATTAAAGGACTAAAAGGAAGGCACTAATTGAACATTCCGGGGTGAGGGTGATAATGAAGGGTCATGGGGTTATAAATCAGTGTAAAAGTGCAGCCCATTAGCTGAAGCACAACGTGGGAGGCATAAATGGGAGTGTGTGAGGTGTGAGTGTGGATGTGATTGGTACGGGTCATGAGGTGTGGAACTGGTGACCTCTGATAGATGCAGCACTGCATGCGGGAGGGTATTTGTGTGTGTGTGTGTGTGTGGTCATGTGAATGTGTATTGTATGTGTTTGACATTAAGACTACTATATAAAGGTATTAAGATGTGGTCATGGTTTGATGAAAATATTTACAGGACGATGGGATGGACTTTCTGATCCTGTTAGCTACGTAGTGCAAAAGCAGCAGTAGTGCTAATCTTAAGAAGTCCAGGCTTTAAAACACTTCCTCACTATTAAGTCTACTTAATTTAATAATTAACACACCCCGACACCACAGATACTCGTTTTCCTTTTTTATCCACAAACCCCACTGTTTTAATGACAGCACAATTAACACTCAAACCGCCGGAGATTAGCGCTGTAGTGATGATATACACCTGGCAGAGCATCAGAAGCCCCAAGGACGGCGTCAGGTGTTTTATCACCATTAAAGTGCTGGAGCGGATTCAGAAATCGAATGCAAATGTGTCCAGTGCCGTCGCTGCCAAATGAGAACACACTTTACCATTGAGACAGAGAGAGTTCAGACTTCAAATCTTCTTCACAGAGCTGAATGATTCCAGTCTAAAGAGATTTACTAGAAACTTTTACGAATTAATCAACAGATTCAAGAAGTTCTTATTAAGTTGCTTATTATGCATTCAGAAGGTATTCAGACCCCCTTCACTTTTTTCAATTTTGTTATGTTGTAGCCTGTACTGAGTGTAGATTCATAAAAAAGTATTTGTTTATTATATAGTATCAGTACTTTGCACCATTCATCTTTCCTTCAACCCTTAACTCCTGCATGATGTTTACCACAACATGATGCTTCCACCACCGTGCTTCACTTTTGGGATGGTTTTGGGCAGATGATAAGCGTTGACTGATTGTGGATTGTTCTTCCTCACAATATGAGAGTTCTTTCAGGTGCGTTCTTGCAAATGCCAATCAAGGTGTAGAAACATCTCAGCGACGATCGAGAGAATTGGGAGGCACCCAAGCTCAAATTTAATTTGGTCTGAATACTTACAGTATGTACATTTTCAGACAATTCTAGATTTGTGTTTCTAGAACTGAGTGCAGATTAATGCGAAAAAAATTATTTGGAAGATTGTATCAGGGGGTCTGAATACTTTCTGAAGTTGCTAATTCTTTCAAAATCAGTTGTAATGTCAGTGATGATGAGTATGTAATTACAACACCGTTTTTCAGTGCAGTCAGGGCAGGGCATGAAAATGACAGAAGACCGGTCCATGCTAACGCTAGCATTTCCTATTTGCTACCCAAAAAATATATAATGAATGTCAGACTGTGCATTTGGTTTTATGGCGTTTCAATCATTGTGTTCATAAAACACACTTTCTTCACATGTTCCTGTGTTGTTCATTAAGACCAAAGCAGTAATTAAAATATTTAATTTGGAAAAGTGTGCTGCAGTAAGTGCCGCCATCTTGGAAGCGTCTGGGGATGTATTTCCACAGAGTAGTAAATATACACTCTAAACCTTTAATGTGAGATTTATATTCAATGCAACCACTTATACAAGCATTATCCCTCATACTGGATCCTCATTTTCTATGTAACTCACTGTGACTCGGAGGTTTCTCTCGTCTCCTCTTAGGACCGTGTGAAGGACGTCAGTAATGTGAATGCGGATATGAAGCCACGCTCAGATTGGATGTAGACGTGCTCTTTAGTGTATTTACCACTGCTGCACTGTTTACGCTTCTGAGAGGGTCGATTGCTTCAAATTACAGATTTAGTGAACCTCTCAGTCATGGACTTATCTGAAGAAGCACTGAAAGACTCAGAGGACCTGTGTGTGTGTGTGTGTGTGTGTGTGTTCACAGAGATAATACACAGTAGATAATGAAGTGAAATTGCATCTTTTTTTTTTTTTCTTGCTTTTTAGGATGAGAAGAACCAAGTGCTCATCACCAATGCTTGGCTACAGCTGGTAAGTTGTTGGCATTCAAAATTTCCGTCACTCTAAGCCTAACCCCACCCTAACACTACCCTAACCCCACCCAAACACCACTCCAACACCACCCTAATACCACTCTAACACCACCCTAACCCATCCTCATGCCAAACCTGACGCTTACATTACCTTAAACCTAACCCCACCCAAATAACACCCTCACCCCAACCCTAACCCCACCCTAACCACACCCTAAACCTAATCTTTATCCTAACCTTAAACCCAACCCTACCCTAACCAGGCCCAACTTTTAACATTTTCTTTAGCTACTTCTTTTTAAATAAAATGTTATTAGCTTAAAATCGTCCCAAGAAACATGTTAGAGAGAAGTTCAGCTTTAATGAAGCTCTGAGAAAATCACAAAATTTCTATAAATATACGTTTCCATTAACACATCCGTATAGCGTTCACACGATCACGTCTCGTTTGTTTACTGCTTGTTTCTTTAGTCTGATTGGCAGATGAGATCCTCCCACTGTCCCGAAAAAATCTAATATCAAGTGTCACGCCGAATGACAAGGCAGCATTGTGTAAAAGCTTTTTTTTCAGCTTTTGTCTCTCATAAGCATTTTGTTAGCATTCGTACATCTAAAACCACACACTAATGCACAGAAAGTACTTAATCCAGATCGAGGAAATTTCCCAAAGTGCACTTTTCTCTTCCTTTTGTTCTCTTTTACAACGTAAATGAAATAATTATTGGGGAGAAGAACCAAAGCGGATAAATCACCAATTTGTGTCTCATTAATATTGCAGCACAATAATCATGTTGTTTAATTGAGCAGGAAAAAAAATAATTAAAACGAATCACAAAAAAAAAAATGAAAATAAATTTTAATTTCGATTAATATTCTACATACACTGTATGCCCAAATGTTTGTGGACACCTGAGCATTAGATTTATATGTGCTTCTTTTTAAACATCCCATTCCACATTAAGTTCCCATTTGCTCTTATAATGAGCTCCACTTACCTGGGAAGATGTTCCACTAGATATTGTAGAGATTTGTGTGAGATCCACAAGGGTGCTAGTAAAGTCAGGTACTGATGTAGGTGAGGTGAGGGGGCTTAGGGTGCAGTCAGAGTGAAACAATTCTTCCTAAAGGTGTTCAGTAGGGTTGGAGCTTTAGAGCAGGAGATCTTCCACATCTTCCAATCCATGTAATGTATATGTTCATGGAGCAAGCTTTGTGTACAGGGGCATTGTCATGCTGGAGCATGTTTGTGCTCCTGCATCCAAAGACATCCTATACAATTGTGTACCTATAGCTAGAAAAGTCAGGCGTAAAAAAATACTTTTGTCTGTGAAGTGTATTTCCGAGGGATCGATTTTTATTTTTTTTGAAAAAGGAAAAATAGTTTACGGTCAAACCATTCGAGAAGATTTCTCCTGTGAGGTGTGATATCTTACGTAAGAAAATCGTTTACACTAAAATGCTTAATAGGACAGATGGGGCAGAGCTCCAGATGGCACATGATCACGGTTATAACAAACACCTCAGTGTTTACGGACAGAATTATTACTTTATAATAAGTGCGGTAAAATTGAGTGTGTGTGTGAGTGTGTGTGTGTGTGTGTTGGTGTGTGTGTGTGTGTGGGGGGGGGGGATCACACCCACCCACCCACCATAATATTCATGAGAACCCTCACTGGGAAACAGAGCCATTGTGGGACATGAGCTTGGATAAAAGCAGTCTTCATCTGGATAAGTCCTTGTTTAGAAAGTCTTTGTACGCTCCAGCATCACAATTTCTCTTTAGTATCAGAGGTTAGGCGCTGTTCTAGCATGATGTGCACATAGCAAGCTCCATGAAAACATGGTGTGTCAAGTTTGAAGTGGAAGAAGCTGAAGAAGTGGATGAACTGGAAATGACAACTGAATATCAGTGCCTGATCTCACTTGTAGATAAACAAAGCACAAATCCTCACAGCCATGCAACCAAAATCTAGACTAGACTTCGCAGACAATAAAAACTGTTATAGCAGTGAAGGTGGAATAAATCTGGAACGAGACGGCAAGCACATATGGTTGTGAAGAAGAGGCCGACCGATTCATGAGTTTTGCAGATTAATCGGCACAGATAGCTGATCGTCCCAGCAATCAGCTATCAACAAAAACCAATACCGGTAGTTTTTCCGGGTTGCATTATACAGTGCAAGAGCGGCCTCTAGAGGCGAAATCGCAGACGTCATGTGCTGTTTATTTGAATTTTAATTATTTTGTATGTAACTATTTTAATTTATTTGAAATGTAAATTTTTTTTTCAGTTTTAATGCATGTTTATTTAATTCAATTAATTTAAGTTTATTTCTATAGCGCTTTTCACAGTGGACATTGTCTAAAAAACGGCTTTACAGAATGTAAGAATTCTACAACAAAAAAGTAAATATAAGTGAACTGTGTGTATTTATCCCCGATAAGCAAGCCTGGGGCATAAATATTTACCTCAATATTTATTTATATAAGCAATATATTCATATATATTGTATTATATTTTATTATATATTCATTTTAATTTTTTTTCTATTTTTGTAATAAAGTTCAGAACTCTTTTACATGGAGTGTTTTGTTTGTTTTTTATCCAACCGAGCTATCGGTAAAATTCAATCTTTTGATTTTTCAGATGTCTGAATACTTTTGGTACACATGTATTAAACACCAGAGAGGGGTCTTGACCCTGATGTTTGATATCGGCAAACAAACCAAATCATATTTATAGCATATATATAAATGAACAGATATTCTGTGTGTGTGTGTGTGTGTGTGTTTGTGTGTGTGTGTGTGTCCTCATTGCGAGTCCACTTGGCGAGTTTGTGTTTTTTCTTGCCCCAGCTGTTTGACAGCTGTGTGCTCATTTTATGTGTGTGTTTGTGCAGGGCTGGACAGATGTGTATCTAAGCTGGAACCCGGAGAATTACCCAGGCGTTAATAACCTACGCTTCCCATCCAATCAGATCTGGACGCCTGACATCCTCCTCTATAACAGGTAAAATTTCAAACACACACTCAGGAAGTGAGACGATTATTAATGAGCAACGTTTAACAGCGATGGAACCTCATTATGATTTGTGGGAATTCCATAAATGCAGGCCTTTAACTGGCTCTATAACACTGTGGGGTTATAAATGAAAGACGGTGTCTGGAGGTCAGGGTGTATGGCTTCAAGCTCCACTGAGCCCTATCCTGCATTCACTAACACACCTCCTCAAGCATGATTTACTCACACAACTCCCATGTGCCTCAGTATGGTGTGTGAGTGTGTGTATGTGTGAGTGTGTGTTTACCCTTAGGTAAAAGATATTCCATATCAGCAGGAGTCTCGAGGTGTCAGTGATAGACGCTAGACTGATGATGATGGTGTGTGTGTGTGTGTGTGTGTGTGTGTGTGTGTGTGTGTGTGTGTGTGTGTGTGAGAAGAATATTTGGCCCCTGTACATCCTTCTGCCGGTCTGAAAACATTCCAGGATCTAACTTCCATATCTCATTGACATGAGATATTGTAAAATATCCACCTTTGGTGCTAAAGTTATAAAAAAAAAGGAAGAAAGAAAGAAAAATTAAGGCGCATTCTAACCTCCAGACTCGTTATATGTTATGTTCAAAATCAATTTTGCATTGACCTTTTTAAAAAAAATGTAATCAAACGAGCGAAATAGTAATTTTCTGAATGCTATGCCCAAAAGTATCTCAAACTGTTACCACAAATTTGGACATCTTTGGATGTTGTAGCATGAAAATTCTCCTTCACTTGAACTAGAAGACCTGAGCATGACAATGCTCCTGTGCACAAAACCAGCTCTGTGAAGATCTGTATAACGGTCCATAAAATGTTTCCTCTGATCAGAAAAGAAACACAGGAAAGAGACATCTTTCAAAGGATCGGCACAGTCGTCATCGTAAACACCATGTGGACGCCGTGAAAGAGTTCAAAGTAAATAAAAACTACTTTTAGATGCATGTGAGTAAGTTTTCTGACTATAAAGTAGTTTATTAAGCCATTAAACACGTACTTATTTTTTTATCATAATATTAATAATAATAATTATAAATAGTTTTTATATTATTATATATTATAGTTATTATAATATATATTACTATTTTATTATTATAATATAATTAAATATAAATATATATATTTTATTATTTCTTCTATGCTTGGAAAGCTCTTTTTTATATATAAAATAAAGATTATTATTAATATTAAAATATAAAAAAATACAGTGTGCGCCTTCCAATAAGAGATTTAGGAAACATTGGAAGACATTTTCAGGTCAGATATTCGTAAAACAGGGGCTTCTTCTTCAAAAAGAAGCACATATCAAACTTATAGTCACTTGTCTACAAACCTTTGGTCATATATTGTATGTGAAATGAATGAATAAGAACGACAGGCGTTTCTTCAGAAGATGTTACAAGAAAGTGAAGGAAACATGCTGAGATCAAGTGTCTTTCTTTAAAACCGCGGCCTCGTGCGATTCAGATGGAACATCTGCCGCTGCCAAAAACCAAGGACAGGGTCACCATTTACCCAAACTTTACAGCTGTTCCTACGTCTCTATGGTATAAATTAAAAAAGTCAAATCCTGCTTCCGTTCATTCTGCAGATCTCTGTTAAGAACCGCAAGGGGATTTCTTCACACAAACATTCTCGTTTTGTCTTTAAGAATAAGGGAAGGTTCTTGTTAAACTTGTCCAGATATGGATTATATGTATGAAGTTAAAATCTCTTGTAGACTGGAACAGGTTTCTTTTTAGGATTCTTCAATATTTGCCCACAAATGACACTTTCCCAGTCCCTGCAGATGATTAACACTGTGAGGCTACCACCAGCATGCTTCACTGTGGAAATAGTGTACTCCAGTGGACTTGGATGGGTTTTTGTGTGAAGAAGGTTAATTACTGTATGTTCTTATTGGACTCCTATTGAACTAAATTTCCAACATGCCTTTTTAGTAAACTCCAAATGGGATTTCTAACGGCTCATCACTCTTGCAAAAAGCCAACTGGTAATCCTGCGAACAGTTTCTGTCTCTCTTTTCCTTCAGATTTCCCACTTTATTGCTTTCATCCTGACTAATGGCCTCCTTCAGGCGTAGCAACAATTGTGTTATAAATTTGTTTTTGTTTTTTTAAACCAAACCCTGATTATAACATTTCTAGAATTTTGCATAGCTTTATGGACTTTATGATGATTTTTGGGTACATTATATAGACACGTTTGTGGACACCCGAGCATAAGGTTGAACATCCAATTCCACGTTTAGGCTTCATTTGCTCTTGTCATAACCTCCACTCTTCTGGGAAGATGTTCCAGTAGATTTTGTGGAGATTTGTGCTCATTCACAAGGGTCTTAGTAAAGTCAGGTACTGATGAAGGTGAGAATTTGAGGAAGTTCCTCGGGTGCAGTCAGTGTAAACAATTCATCCCGATGGTATTCAATAGGGTTAAAGCTCCATAGCAGCAGATCTTCCACATCTTGCAACCTATATAAAGCAGATCTTCATGGAGCTGGCTTTGTGCACGGGGGTATTGTCATGCTGGATCAGGTTTGGGTCTCCGAGTTTACATGAATTCATAATGTCATGCTAATGCATTTAAAGACATCCGATATGGTTTGTTTCCTTGATCCTTGAGATCCTCTGGCAGTTTTTTTTTACTCGGTTTTGTAATAATAAACCTCAAGTTAATTCGTTTCTCAGGTCCAATGTCCAACACTCTGGTTCTCAGTGGGAATCTGCTCACTGCTGGAAAAAAAAAAGTCAGATGTCCCAATACTTTTGAAGTTAAAGTATAATCCTGTTCTCTCATTCTTGGCTTGATTTCATGGGTCTTCCAGAAGCAAGTGTTTTTTTATTGAGGTCATGTTGACAACATTCGTTGTGTTAAGTACCTGATTCAGAGGTTTCATGAATTGAATTCTCACTAAAAAATAAATACATCAATTAAATATAATACAGCGACATTTTTACACACCCCTCTGCCAGCACTTGTGCCTTCAGAGAGCAGCCTGAGTCAAGTACTCTTGAGAGAGAGAGACAGAGAGAGAGAGAGAGAGAGAGAGAGAGAGAGAGAGAGAGAGAGAGAGATTACTAGAAGAGATTAAAAAATGAGAAATTAAATCTATAAAAAGCCAAGAGGAAAGCCGTCAGTGCCGAGCTCTAAGCAGATCCGCACGTTTAATGTACTGTATCCCACTGAGAGTGTTTGATGATCTAGTCAATCTGGACAGAATACAATATAAAACATTTGCAGTGTTCGTCACTGGGGTATTTTCATAACAGAACAGGTTTAGGATCTTCTAGTTCAAGCGAAGAAAAAATGTAATGCTTCCGCATCCGAAGCCGTCCTGTAAAACTGTGTGTCTGACTTTGTGCTAACAGTTGCGGGAAGAAGCACATATGGCTGGAAAATGCAGGTGATCTTATAGTTTTGCCCACATAATCTATATTAATGCTTTACTAGAAGGTCTAGTATATGACCATTCACTGCTGCAAAAGGCAGCTATAACTGGATTATAGCCATTATCACATTAAGGACAAGGGTTTGATAAGTTGATGTGAAGGGTTAAAAACGTCATTTACTGACAGGAGAAAAGGAAAGAAAACGGAAAGAAAGATGGATTTTGGGGGGGAAAAAAGTTCAGCAGAGCGAAAACAGAATTACACACAACATTAAGCTGCTTAGAAAAAAGATCACTGGCTCCGAATGTGGAGTGAGAAGGAACATAAGGAAATCTGTTGAAGATTCATTATTTGTGTTACCTACAAAACATAGCAAGGATTTCAAGCCGCCTCACGTCATGCATATCAGATTAAAGATGCAGAAGGGATAACAAGATTCATCAATACACATCAGTGCATCGGATACAAGTTAAGATTTGTATGGTGATTCGTTATTTTTAACTTATTTGCATCGGGAAAAAAACGATTAATTTATATAAAATAGTTTGATGCGCTATACTTTTATTTTTTAGAAAGTGATCAATTATTTGTGAACAATATTTCTGCTACTTGAATGTGACGCATCAACGCTACGGAGACCGAGGCGTGTCCTGAGAGTCAAGATACAATACAGATTAACATGGCAGAGGTAGAGCTGCATCTTCCTAGAGACAGGACAGAAAAAGAACGTCTGATTCATCTTTTTTATTTTTTTGCACTATAAAGCCGTGTTTTTGAAGGGGCCGTGCGTTAGAATTCAGAAGGCACTTAAGGAAATTGATGTCTGAAAGAAATAAAAGTGGAATATATGCATAGTGAATTGCGGAGCATCATATTTTATTCCATCAAATCGCATTGCGTCGTAATGGGGTGAGTCGTATCGTATCATATCGCATCAGTAGCTGCTTCATATGTATCTTTAATGTATCATATCGTCTATGCATGAAGATGCGAATCGGATTGGCCTCAGTTATGGAGATGCACATCCCTAGTATGCAGTAATAATAAGCTGTTAGCGCATGCCGTAAATAAAAATCATGTTCAATCGTATAACATAGTAATCATATCCCTCGACTGTCTGTAATTATGTTAATAAAGCGACCTCGTTAAAACCTTGCAGTATTATTTATGAAAGCGTCATGAATCGAGGGCAATTGATCGATCGGCTTCAGCTGCATGTAAACAAGATCCGCACACTAATGCAACGTATCTATGATTAAGGTAATGAATGCACATGATCATAGGATATAATTCTGATATATTCAAATATTTCTTCTTCTTTAAACCCAAATCTGTAATATGCTCCATTTCACAAGTACGTTTTCAATTCAGAGCGAAGCGCACAGAGACCGCTATTATATTTATTCATTTATATTATTAATTATATTATTGGAGTAATAAAGTTCAGTAGTATTTCTCATGGAATGTTTGTCAGTATCCATTTTATCGGTTGATTAATTGATTATTATTAATCTCTAGACTGCACCCCAGGAATCCTCACCTCACCTACATAACCTACATACAGACTTTTTCACTGAACGAGGACAAATCTCCACAAAATCTAGAGGAACATCTTCCCAGAAGAGTGGAGGTTATTATAACAGCAAATAGACACAATGTGGATTTGGATGTTCAAAATAAGGCACAATCTTGTGCTCAGGTGTCCGAAAATGTTGTCCAAACAGTGTCCTTTTTTGTATCTTATACTTATATGGATCAAGTTGATTGGAAAAACTTTTGGAGTGTAGAGTGTGTCGTGACCTGAGAATGAAATCCTGGATCGTTGTATTTGATGTGCAGCCCTGTCCAAGTGTTTTATAGTTTGGACTAAAAACAAGTGTCGTGTGATGCATTATTAATGAAACATTTCTTTACTCTGTATTTGACCTTCACTCGTTCTGACACCGAAACGTAAGCTGAATACATTCCTTTCCAAACGAAGCTAAGCAGTGACAGACCCCAGCCCAGGACGATGACATCATCTCTTCCTGCCAGCAGAGGTTCCGGGGCTCGGAATCCTCACACGAACTCCGACGATCTTTTCCAGTTCACGTCCGGACTCTCAGCACACCTAGAGCGTTAATTCATTGCGAAGTCTTCCCAGACGTTTCAGAGAACTGCTTGTGCTTTGTTTACTGCCCGTCTGAAGACGCTGATAGGGTTTGATTTCACTTTGTATGTGCAAAGTCTACAGATACGGAGGAAGATGAGAGTCAGCGCTAATGAGACTCGAGAGCAACAGAGGGCGAGAGAACACGCTGGATCCGTGTTGCTTTGTTTTATTTAGTCCGTTCCAGAGTCATTACAATTGTAGTAATGACTGCACTTTGGCTTTGAAGTAAATAACATCCAAAAAGAAAAAAATAAGAACATTTCTCTCCTGATCAATTACTTTCGACACATCAAACCCTCCGCTATCAAATATAAGTTAGTCAATAGAAAACTAAACCAATTACAGATTTGCACTCCAATTACTGACTTTGCCATCACCTTTATTCTTGCTAAGTTTACCAAAAGAATACTATTTATTCAAAAATATTTGGACACCTGACTTTCCCTGCCATGTGTGCTTCGTCCCTAAACTGTTACCACAAACCTGGAGGCACACAATTGTATTGGGCGTCTTTAAATGCAGTAGCATGGAATTTTTCTTTTACTTGAACTACGAGGCCTTGTGGACAAAGCCAGCTCCATTAAGATCTGCTTTACATGGGTTGGAGTAGAAGATCACTTACTATAGAGCTACAAACCTATTGAAGACCTTTAGGATAAATGTACACCCCACAAGCTGCACCCCGATCTTCCTCACCCAACCCACATCAGAGTAGTTGATCAAGCGTGGCAGCTTGGCGATGCTGGGGCTTGAACCCCTGACCTTCCGATCAGTAACCAAGAGCCTTAACAACTAACCCACCACTGCCCTAAATCTAGTGGAACATCTTCCCTGAAGAGTGGAGGTTATTATAACAGGAAATGTGGACTAAATGTGGAAGGGGATGTTTAAAAAGCACATAGCAATCTTCAAATTCGATCAGATGACCACAACCCTATTGTCCACACGATGTATGTGGGAAAAAAAAGTGTAAAAAAATATTTTAAAATTGTAGAAGGAAATGGAGGCTCAACAGAGCCATTTCCAAACTCAAACAGACATTTGTGTGTGAGACCATTACAGAGTGATCTACCTCACTGGTGCATCCCTCAGTCTCAAACACCTTCACTATTAATTTCACTGTAGTTACTGAATAATTCATTTTACAATGAATATTAGAATAACAACACTGCTCATGTGAAAGGGATTCAGAAAAAAAAAGGAATGACATAAGACACCAGAATAGACTTTACAACCAACAGGGTGGAGAAATATTGAGGGTTAAGGAAGACCTTAGATTTGTTTCACCTCACAAAGCTCTATTAGCTGTAACCCTTTGCTGCTAACAAAAAGCACCTCCACCACCTGCACAACCAGCACCCCTACCATGTCCACCTCCAGCAACTCCATGACTACCGGCAACACCACCACCTCCATGACTACCAGCACCAACACCACCACCTCCATGACTACCAGCACCAACACGACCACCTCCATGACTTCCAGCACCAAGACCACCACAATGGCTACAAGCAGCACCACCTCCACCACAATCACCCCAGACTGTAGGATATAACAGAGGCCTTTTAAAGTGTCTTTTACAAGCATTTGTCAAGTTTTCTTTCTTTGGTGTGTCATCTTTGGCAGAATCTGAGCTAATACTTATAGAATGTTCTGATTCAGCAATCAATTATCTTTTGCAGATTTTTTTGGCTGAACTTCAAGAAATAGAAATAAGGCAGATTTTAAAGGCGCTCAAGCCAATGAGATGGGATGCTAATCAGGTATCCGTTTATATATCAGGGGTCAGGCCAAGTCTTAATGTGCCTGCCTGCTGATTAATCCAATATCTTGCTATGACTTTGGTTTCTCTTTTTGGATTTATTTTATTACGTTCTTTCGGCCTGCATTTGAATGCATCCTTGAAGATTTTGAAACTCGCAGCAAAAAATATACACTATATGGACAAGTTCACTCCAGTGAAACAGCTTTCCAGAACAGTGGAGGTTTTTATAACAAAAATGCAAATGGGGACTAAATGTGGAGTGGAAGGTACAAAAAACACATACCGATCATAGAGTAGCTGTCAAACACCTTCTTATTCAATTAACATTGTATATTAATATGCAAGACATTGAAATGATGATCAAACATATATGGAATTATGTAGCCAGCAGAAACGTGTTAAATAACCCAGAATATCTTTTATAGTTTTGAGTCTATAAAAGTACCTTTTGCTTTGATGAAAGCTTTACCTCATGATATAGTTTCCTGAGATGTTGAGTGCTTGTTGGTTGCTTTTCCTTCACTCTCCGGTCTAACTCATCACAACTGTATTTAGATTTAGTGCTTGTGGATCCCAGGTGATCTGATGCAGCACTCTCGTTTTTTTTTTGCTCTTCATGCCCTAGAGGTGTGTTTGGGGTCATTGTTCTGTCGCAAAACAAATGATGATCCCACTAAGTGCAAACCAGATGGGATGGCATGTCGCTGCAAAATTCTGTGAGAGCCATGCTCCACTCAATTGTGATCAATCACCAACAGTGTTCCCAGCAAACCACCACCACTCCATCACACCTCGTCCTCCACGCGTCACAGTGAAAACCACACATCCAGGAACCCCGAAAATATCAAATTTGGACATTTTTCCAAGCAAGCCTCTTCTGTATGTTGGTTATCTGAACACTGGAAATTGAAATATGTCTGCCACTTGAACTTCAAGAAGCATTTTTGTAAATCTTTATTTAATCCGCTGCAGCAGAGGTAGCTCTTAGTATTTCTTTTCCTGGGATGGTCCCCATGAGAGCCTGTTTTATCACAGCGTTTTCTGACTGCACTTGGGAATACATTTCAAGTTGAGATTTTTTTTCTTAAATTAATGATGGACTGTCTATTGCCTTCACTTAACTGTGTTTCTTGCCATAATATGGATTTGTACAGTAGTTGTAGTAGCACTAATAGGGCTATTGACTTGGTACTCACTCTGTCCTCTGCACAAGACAAATGAGGGTCTAAAGCACATTAAGAAGGTAAGAAATGAACTCTTCACAAGGCATACCTGGGAACTGAAAACCATTTCAGGTGACTACCTCAAGAATCTGATGAGAGAATGCTGGGAGTTTGTCAAGTTGTCACCAAAGATATATGGAGCTGTTTTTTTGTTTGCTAAAGAATTCCAAATATTCTTTCAAAGTCTGGATGTCCTCAGGATTAATGTACAATGTTGAAAATAATACAAATAAAAAAAAAAACTGCTAGTGCAACACTTTCTAAATGCACTATACTGTATACATTTACATGTACTGAATATGCAAATCGTTTGATTTCGAACTTTATCCTGGGAAAAAAGTTCCTTCTGGTCTGAGATACTGTAATAATCTAGAAGAAAAACAGTCTCTGCAATTTGCGAATAAAATACCAGAACAGAGGGAAATCTTATTTGCCTTAATATTAGTAATAAAGACTTGAGTAATACAGAATGTGGATGTGTTTGTTATATACACGGCGCCGCGTTACTGTTAAATACACGGAGCTGCGTTACTGTTATATACACGGAGCTGCGTTACTGTTATATACACGGAGCTGCGTTACTGTTATATACACAGAGCTGTATTACTGTTATATACACAGAGCTGTATTACTGTTATATACACGGCGCCGCGTTACTGTTAAATACACGGAGCTGCGTTACTGTTATATACACAGAGCTGCGTTACTGTTATATACACGGAGCTGCGTTACTGTTATATACACGGAGCTGCGTTACTGTTATATACACGGAGCTGCGTTACTGTTATATACACGGAGCTGCGTTACTGTTATATACACGGAGCTGCGTTACTGTTATATACACAGAGCTGTATTACTGTTATATACACAGAGCTGTATTACTGTTATATACACGGCGCCGCGTTACTGTTAAATACACGGAGCTGCGTTACTGTTATATACACGGTGCTGCGTTACTGTTATATACACGGAGCTGCGTTACTGTTATATACACAGAGCTGCGTTACTGTTATATACACGGAGCCGCGTTACTGTTATATACACGGAGCCGCATTACTGTTATATACACGGAGCTGTATTACTGTTATATACACGGAGCTGCATTACTGTTATATACACGGAGCCGCGTTACTGTTATATACACGGAGCTGTATTACTGTTATATACACAGAGCTGCGTTACTGTTATATACACGGAGCTGCATTACTGTTATATACACGGAGCCGCGTTACTGTTATATACACGGAGCTGTATTACTGTTATATACACAGAGCTGCGTTACTGTTATATACACGGAGCTGCATTACTGTTATATACACGGAGCCGCGTTACTGTTATATACACGGAGCTGCGTTACTGTTATATACACGGAGCTGCGTTACTGTTATATACACAGAGCTGTATTACTGTTATATACACGGAGCTGCGTTACTGTTATATACACGGAGCCGCGTTACTGTTATATACACGGAGCTGTATTACTGTTATATACACGGAGCTGCGTTACTGTTATATACACAGAGCTGCGTTACTGTTATATACACGGAGCTGCGTTACTGTTATATACACGGAGCTGTATTACTGTTATATACACGGAGCTGTATTACTGTTATATACACGGAGCTGCATTACTGTTATATACACGGAGCTGCATTACTGTTATATACACGGAGCTGTATTACTGTTATATACACGGAGCTGTATTAGATGTTATATTTAAGTGAGGATTGTACTGTAAAATTTGATCCTGAAGCTGACCTTTGGATTCCAGTAAAACCAGCTTAGCGTGATCTGGGATTAATGGTGTGAAAAATGAAGGCACAGAAGCAGGCCAGTGTGTGTGTGTGTGTGTGTGTGTGTGTGTGTGTGTGTGTGTGTGTGTGTGTGTAAACTGGTGTGAATTGTATTATTTTATTGTATATTTTACTCAGTGACTTGTAATATTTGGAGAATAGGATGTATAATCACGTGTTTCATGTGATGGACATTTTATGGACTTATTTTCTCACTCTTTCTTTTCTCCTCTCCAGTTACTCTCTCTTCCTCCATTTCCCTTTGTTCCCCTTCACTCACTTTCTCTTTTTTTATTCGCTCCTGAGAGCCACGCTGCTGTTCTGCATTGTGTTGTTAGAAAGATGCAGCGTACACAGTGTTAGACATGAGAGACTTACAACAAACACACACACACACACACACACACACACACACACACACACACACACACACACACACACACACACACACACACACACAGGTAAAAGGTCAGTCTGTTCATGATTAGAATATATTTCCACATCACTAATGCTAAATGTCATGGCTTTCACAAAGGAACACACACTCACTCACTCACTCACTCTCTCTCTTTCTCTTCTCTCTTCTCTCTCTCTCTCTCTCTCTCTCTCTCTCTCTCTCTCTCTCTCTCTCTCTCTTATCTTTCCATTTTCTCTCTCACTCATTTCTCTCTCTTTTTTTCTTTTTACAATACTTTCTTGATCCCACAGGGAAAGTGTTATTTCTTCACATATCCCAGAGATATTAGGAAGCTGGTTTTAGAGCGCAGGATCAGCCGTGATACAGTGCACTTTAGCACAGAGGATTAGGGGCCTTGCTCAAGGGCCCCAAAAGTGTCAGATTGGCAATACCGGGGCTTGAAACCCACACCCTCCAATCAGTAACCCTGAGCCTTAACTACTAAGTTACCACTTCCCTCTTTGCTTATTTACTCACTTTCTTTTCTCTCTCTCACTCTTTTGCTTCTTACTTAGTCTCTCTCTTTTTTTTTTCTCTCTGTTTTTCTGGCATCTTATGGTCCCTGTTTTTATTCCTCTTTTGTTTTCTCTCTATTCCTCTTCACACTTTCGATTTCGCTCTTTTTTCTGTCCACATTCACTCTTACTCTTTCTTCATTTCTCACATCTTATGCTTCCTCTCTCTCTATCGCTCTCTCTCTCTCTCTCTCTCTCTCTCTCTCTCTTTAAACTTGTTAGCATGCTAGCAGGTGTCATTAATAACGTTAAATAACGCGGCTCAGCAGCTACAATCCCTGACGCTCCTTGACATTTTTTTTCCTTCCTTCAGACAGCGTTTTATCTCTGCACCCTGATGCAAATGTTGCGAAATCCCTCATTATGAACGATTAAGGAGGAGAAACGACGTGAGTCATCAAACACAAAAGATGTATTCCAAATATGCAAATCAGGTCCAGGACCCAGAAACCGTCAGCTCTGTTTATTGTGCAGATCAAATCTGCTGCAATAAAACACGTTCTGCTACTCGCTGTGGCCAAAAGTATTGGGACACCCTACCAGATGTGGTTCTTATTTAAACTGTTACCACAAAATTGAAGACACACAATTGTACAGAACGTCTTTGGATGCTGTAGAATGAAATTTTCCCTTCAGTTGAACTTGGAGACCCAAACCTGTTCCAGCATGACAATGCCCTTGTGCACCATGAAGATCTGCCTACATGAGTTAAAGAGGAAGATGTGAACACTTTTAGGATGATTAGTTACCTCAGGACCTGACTTTATCATCATCCTGGTGGCTGAATCTCACACAAACCTTCACAAAATCTAGTGGAACATCATCTCAGAAGTGGAAGATCTCCTGCTATAGAGCTCTTAACCCTAGTAAACACCTTTGGGATGATTAGTTACCTCAGGACCTGACTTTATTAACATCCTGGTGGCTAAAGGAGTCCAAAATCTTCACAAACATCTAGTGGAACCTCTTCTCAGGAGAATGGAGGTTATTATAACAGGAGATTATGGGACTAAATATGGATCGGGAGGTTAGAAAAATGCAATCTTATGGTCAGGTGTCCACAAACTTTTGGCCATAGCGTGTGTAGATAGAAAAGGAACGAGATGCTTAGATTACATCTGCTGGTTGGAAGGTGTGTTAGGTGCCAGGTGCATGCTGGGAGTGTGCGGGAATCTAGAACGCAGATCTTCTGATTTACTGTCTCACTTGTTTTCTTCTCAGCGCTGATGAGAGGTTTGATGCCACCTTCCACACCAACGTGCTGGTGAACTCGTCAGGAGCCTGTCAGTACATACCTCCAGGTGAAGCTCACGCACCCGCTACTGATCTTCTTTACTTTCATCTTCATCTATGGCGAATCAAATGCTGATGTGAAAAACGTGTGTGTGTGTGTGTGTGCGTGTGTGTGTGTGCGCGTGTGCGCACACGAGACAGGTATTCTAAAGAGCACGTGTTACATCGACGTGCGCTGGTTTCCGTTCGACGTACAGAAGTGCGACCTGAAGTTCGGCTCCTGGACCTATAACGGCTGGCTGCTGGACCTTCAGATGCAGGAGGTGGACATTTCAACATACATTCCTAATGGAGAGTGGGACCTCGTGGGTGAGAGAGAGAGAAAAAACACACACACACACACACACACACACACACACACACACACACACACACACACACACACTATCTCAACATCTGCCTCTTTCATTCTCTCGTTCTTCTTATAGTCGTCTTTCTCCATCACATCTCTGTCACATCTTTCTCTCTCTGCTGCTTTCTTATTCTTTCATCCTCTCTCATTTCTCCCTTCCTTTCTCTTTTTTCTTTTCCTCCTGTCTTTTTGTCTCACTGCCTGTCTTTCTTTTTCCCTCTCACTCTTTCTCTCTCTGACTTTTTTCCTCTCTTCACATTTACTCTTTCCTTTTGCTTACTTTTACCCCTCTCTCTCTCTCTCTCTCTCTCTCTCTCTCTCTCTCTCTCTCTCTCTCTCTCCACCTGTCTTACTATAGTCTTTTTCTCTGTCTCACATCTTCCTGTCTCTCTCTTTTTCCTTCTTTAATTTTTTCCCCACTCACTCACCCACTGGTGCTGAACCTCCATGTCTTCAGCTGAGATGATGAACACTGAGATAAAAAGCAATTGGAAAGAACGGGTCAGAAATAAGAAGAGGGAAAAAAAACTAACAAAAAAAACGATGACATGAGAGAAAGAAAGTCAGGCTGTGAAAAGTGTTTCTGTAAACACTATTTTATATACACACATTATATATATATATATATATACACACACATACAAACACGCATTTACATTAATATTCATTCATTCCGTAGTATAATAAACAGGGGGATCAGAAGAAACGGGAGGAACTGGAGGAACAGGGGGAACAGGAGGAACACGAGGAACAGGGGAACAAAAGAAACAGAGGGAACACGAGGAACAGAAGGAACAGGGGAACAGAAGGAACAGGGGGAACAGGAGGAACACGAGGAACAGAAGGAACAGGGGGAACAGGAGGAACACGAGGAACAGAAGGAACAGGGGAACAATAGAAACAGGAGAAACAGAAGGAACAGGAGGAACAGAAGAACAGGGGGAACATAGGAACAGAAGGCAGAATTCACATGAACCAGAACAAAATGTATAGAAATCTGATCACCTGCATCCAAATAATAAGATCCTCCACTCCTCTGGGAAGATGTTCCATTAGATTTTGTGATTTGCGTGAGCTTCATTCACAGGGGGTGTAAGTAATCCCTTCCTAGGTACTGACAGAGGTGAGATGAGAAATCCTGGGATGCAGTCAGCGTTCACATTCATCCAAATATCTCTCCAGCAAGAGATCTTCCACTCCAACCCACCCTTCATGAAGCACAGGTTCATGTGAAGGTGCATTGTGATGCTGGAACAGGTTTGAGACTCCTGAGATCAGCCCGAGGCAAATTTTCATCACATACATTGTGTGTGCCTCCAAATTTTGTAGCAAGAGTTTGGAGAAGAAACACATATGGCATAGGTTTGCTGATTAGTCAGTGATCAGTGGCATGTGACTAAGTCATGTGACCTGCAGTGGCTGATGGGTAATGTAGTTTATGGAGACAATCCTGACCATTAGTTCCCAGATGGTCAGTAATCCAGATGTCACTTATTATTATTATTATTATTATTATTATTATTATTATTATTATTATTATTAATTATTATTATTAATTATTATTATCAGCACCGTTGGAAAAGAGTTTGTTATAATGCTTTTGGCGTATAAATGTCAAAAACACGTTCAATATATTCAAATAATGATGGTGTGGCTGAAGAGACCGCTCCCTCTCTATCCTTCTCTATGTATTTATCACTCTGTAATTTAATACCTGTCTCTTTCTCTCTCCCTCTATATCTCTGTACCTCTGCCGGACTTTCTCTCTTCCTCTCTCCGTTTTTCTCTCTCAGCATCTTTCCCTCTATTTCTCTTCTTCTCTCTCACCAATATCCCTCTACTTCTCTCTCCCACTCCCTCTATATCTCTGTAAGTCTACCCGTCTCTCTCTCTTCCTTTATTTTCTCTCTCTCTCTGTCTCTTTATCTCTGTCCCATATCCCCCCCCCCCCCCCTCCTTCGCTCTGTAACAGATGTGAATGTAATGCTAACTGACCCTCACCGGGACAAACACACACCGAAGCCTCTGTCGGATTCCTCCACAGCGCCAGTAGTCGGGGGCAGAGCTTCAGGAACCACAGAAAACACCACACAAATCAATGTTTCTCAGATTCTCACTTCACACAGGAGTCCATAACAGACAAATCTCTCCACAGGAAAGAGACGATAAAGATCTCAGACTGGATTTTTGTTTCGGATGCAGTAGCCGTTTTTATCTTGCTCGCACATCAACAAGTAAAGCTGACCTGCTGCTCAACCCGTAGAAGAAGAAATTGGTTAAAATAATTAGAACATACAGCTTGTAAACCATAGTGCCAAAAGTATTGGGACACCTGCCTTTTCCAGCCAGATGTGGTTCTTCCCCCCAGACTGTTACCACAAACTTCTTCTTTGGAAGCAGTGACATGAAATTTGTCCTTCACTTTAAATAGGAGACCCAAATCTGTTCCAGCATGACAACGCTCTTGTGCACATCTCCATGAAGATATGCTTTACATTGGTTGGAGTGTAAGATCATCTGCTATAGAGCTTCAACCCTATTGAACAACTGATCCATTGGGATGAATTGTTCCTCCTGTTATCCTCCTGTTAGTACCTAACTTCACTAACACCCTTGTGGCTGAATGAACCTCACACAAATCTCCTCAAAAGCTAGTGGAACATCTTCCCAGAAGAGTGGAAGTTACAGCAAAAAAGGACTAAATGTGGAATGTGACGCCAAAAAGATTCACACCAATCTTATTGTCAGGTGCCCACAAACGTAATTTGATACAGACGATCTTATCCAGGACGACTTATTTGATCTCATTCATACACTGAGCACTTTAGGGTTAAGGGCTTTGTTCAAGAGCCCAGCAGTGGCAGCTTGGTGGTGCTGGGATTTAAACTCATGAGCTTCTGTACTTAATGTCAATAGCCTGCTAAACTGACTCAGGACTACAGTTTGCATCTGATCACTATCACTGCACCTCATAATTGTATATCTGTAATAAATGGACATTCGGTTCCTCTCAAGGTTTCTTCCTTATGCCGTCTCAGGGAGTTTTTCCTGGCCACAGTCGCCACCGGCTCGTTCATTAGGGACAAACTTACACTTATAAATAACATCTTATTCATTCTTTATCACCACATTATCTGTGTAAAGCTGCTTTGAGACAATGTTAATTGTTAAAAGCGCAATACAAATAAAAATGAATTGAATTGAACTGATCAGAAGTCTAACATCTTAACCACTAACCAAATTTAAATCAAACTGCAAGGCCTTTGAGCAAAGCCCTTAACCCTCAACTATTCTTCTATTCTATTCTTCAACTGCTCAATTATCAGTTGTTTTCGATAAGAGCATCTGCCAAACAATAAATATAAATAAATATAAGCCACCACCTCTCAATTTTCTAGCAATGAAACACTATTTGGCTAATTAGAAACTTACAATCAAGGAATTTTATATATATTTAAAATATTTTGACATTCAATCTCAAATCATAAACTCTATACAACAATAAACTCAATAATTAAAACCATTAAAATGCAAAGGGAAAAGTAGCACAGGTTTTTGGGGTTGCATGCAATACCACGTTTCACCACAGGGGGATTATGTGAATAAGAACGATTAGCTAGACGGATGATCCGCTGTGGCGACCCCTAATGGGAGCAGCCGAAAGAAGAAGAAGAAGCTTGTCATGTTTTGCTCAGAAATTCCGAGTTACTCTGTGTTTCAGTTCGTTGAGGCTGAAGATCGTGTTGAAGTTGTTGCTCTGATTGTTTCTGATTCGCACTTTTGACGTATGAGTTTTTTCGCCTGAAGCTCTACCAGAGAATTACAATTCCGCTCGTATTGAGAAGACGCAGCAGGTCTGAATGTATAATGGAGCACAAAGGCAGGAGGGAATGTTCTAAATGGGTTTCGTTGAGGAAACGCGCCGCCAGAATTGGCTTTGCATTTTTAATTTCGAACTTCGGAAGTGAAGCACAAGGAAACTGATGAATTTTACATAAGGGGCTAATTAGAGAGCATCAGTGTGGCAGTGTATGCAGATCAGTATCACGCTTTCCTTTCATTTTTTCTCTTCTCTTTATCTTTCTTTCACAAACACACAAACTCCAGTAATGCGAGCACAATAATTAATCTGAGACCTGCGGCGTAATCAGTTCAAAAGGTTTCCCTCCATCTTCTACTACTATTCCACTGATCCCTCCACCCTCATCCTCTACCATTCATCCACTCATCCTTCCATCCTCTACCACTACTTCAATGATCCGTCCTTTCTGATTCCTCCATCCTCTACCTTTCATCCACGAATCTTCCATCCTCTACCACTACTCCACTGATCCCTCCATCCTCTATCACTGCTACACTCATCGTTCCATCCTCATCTTCTATCAATGCTACCCTCATCCCTCAATCTTCTACCACTGCTCCACTGGTTTCTCCGTCCTTATAATTTACCACTGCTCCACTGATCCCTCCATCCTCATACCATATCACTGATCCCTCCATCCTCATTTTATATCACTGCTCCACTGATCCCTCCATCCTCATCCTCTACCACTGCTTCACTGATCCCTCCATCCTCATCCTCTACCACTGCTTCACTGATCCCTCCATCCTCATCCTCTACCACTGCTCCACTGAGCCCCTTATCCTCGTTCTATACCACTGTTACACTGATCCCTCCATCCTCCATCCTCTACCACTGCTCCACTGATCCCTTCATCCTCATTCTATACCACTGCATCACTGATCTCTCCATCCTCTACCACTGCTCCACTGATCCCTCCATCCTCATCTTCTATCACTGCTCCACTGACCCCTTTATATTCATTCTATACCACTGCCCCACTGATCACTCCATCCTCATCCTCTACCACTGCTCCACTCATCCCTTCATCTTTATCCTCTACCACAAGTAGTCAAATTGTGACGTCTGGACACTTAACGGCATCTGAAGGACTCGCAGACCTGACGGTTTCTGAAGCTTCTTTTCACATCTGAAATACATTCAGTGTCGATTCTCTTTTGTGGCGATGTTTAATTTAAATAAAAAACATACCATCTGAGGAACGATCTTAAAAGCAGCACCACAGCTACATTTACTCAATCTATAGTCTCTTATTCCCTTCAGGCGTTTTCACTGATTCGGATAAAATATCGATTCCCAACACAGTGTCCAAAACATTGTGTGTGTGTGTGGTTGTGTGTGTGTGTGTGTGTGGTTGTGTGTGTATGAAAAGCTTTTTTTTTTTTAAAAGACGATTTAATAATGAAGCTCACGGAAAAAAAAAATAAATCAAATACGAACAAGAAAAAAATAATAATAACTTATCGTTATTCATGTTCAGGACTGTGGAGCTCAAGTACTTACTGCAGAAGAGTAAAGAGTTATGAGGACACAGAGGTTATTAGATATGGCTGAAATGATGATTTTTTTACAGTAATGTTCTGTCCTGGTTGGGTTGCAGTTAAAGCTTAACAGTATGAGTGTGTGTGAGAGAGAAATGGCTATAAATCCTCCAGCCGCCTCTTTCGATTTTGCCTAAATGTAATGAAGTGTTATAAAACAGCTAAAAGGTATTACTCTGTGTGTGTGTGTGTGTGTGTGTGTGTGTGTGTGTGTGTGTGTGTGTGTGTGTGTGTGAGAGCGTAGGAGTCCCAGGGAAGAGGAACGAGCTGTATTATGAATGTTGTAAGGAGCCGTATCCGGACGTGACCTACACGGTGACCATCAGAAGACGAACGCTGTACTACGGACTCAACCTGCTCATTCCCTGCGTCCTCATCTCAGGCCTGGCGCTGCTCGTCTTCCTGCTGCCTGCCGACTCTGGGGAGAAGATCTCGCTGGGTAACACACACACACACACACACACACACACACACACACACACACACACACATACATAACACGCACATAAACAGCAGTGAAGCTGATACGGTGTGTACAAATCAATATTAGAGGTAATACAGCATTGGAAAGCAGATTGATTTGCCCATATTTTTCTTTCCTTTTTTCTTCTTCTTCATGTTTTAATGGCTTTCAGCGTTTTGTTCTCGGCGTCTCTGTGAAAAGTCGTGGCCTTATGTTCATAAAAATCCTTTTCTGCAGTGTTTTCTTTAAAGGTCGTATGGAATAGAATGTGATATGCATTACGGAGGCAGTGCTGCTCCACCGAACCCTCCATCCTCATCCTCTACCACTGCATCACTGATCCCTCCATCCTCTACCACTGCTCCACCGATCCCTCCATCCTCATCCTCTACCACTGCATCACTGATCCCTCCATCCTCTACCACTGCTCCACCGATCCCTCCATCCTCATCCTCTACCACTGCATCACTGATCCCTCCATCCTCTACCACTGCTCCACCGATCCCTCCATCCTCATCCTCTACCACTGCATCACTGATCCCTCCATCCTCTACCACTGCTCCACCGATCCCTCCATCCTCATCCTCTACCACTGCATCACTGATCCCTCCATCCTCTACCACTGCTCCACCGATCCCTCCATCCTCATCCTCTACCACTGATCCCTCCATCCTCATCCTCTACCACTGCTCCACTGATCCCTCCATCCTCATCCTCTACCACTGCTTTACTGATCCCTCCATCCTCATCCTCTACCACTGCTCCACTGATCCCTCCATCCTCATCCTCTACCACTGATCCTCTTTCTAAATGTATCTAATGGTGCTTTTACACCTAAACTATATAAACAAAAGTATTGGGACACCTGACTTTTCCAGCCATATGTGCTTCTCCTCCAAACTGTTGGAGAACAAACAAACAAAGTTGGAGACACATAATTGTATGGATCTTTGGATGCAGGAGTATGAAATTTCCCTTCACTTGAACCAGGAGATTTAAAACCAGGAGTTTTGGAATGAAAATATTCCTGTTCCTCAAGCCAGCTCCATCTCACCTACATCAGTACCTGACTTTACTAACCCCTGTGTGGCTGTCAGGTGTCCACAAACCTTTGTCCATATAGTGTATGTGTGCCGATGTAAATGGTGGAAATGAAAACGTAGCTTTGATCTGTAGGCAGCTGAAAAAAACTTAACTTCCTGTTTTCCTCTGTTTTTCTTTATCAGGAATCACCGTGCTGCTGTCCCTCACCGTCTTCATGCTGCTGGTGGCGGAGATCATGCCGGCCACCTCCGACTCCGTTCCCCTTATAGGTACGCCTTATAACCTGATTAGGCCAGAGAATCTATGACTAGCATGTGACCTTATGAGATATATTAATATTATACATATACAATATTTTTATTTTGAAATATTGAATCATTTTTAGCCAATTTTATAGCCAGTAATTACACATTTGAAATTTAGTAATCGAACACACACACACACACACACACACATATATATATATATTAGGGCTGTCAATTAATTTAAATATTTAATTGCGATTAATCACATGATTGTCACGAGTTAACGTGATTAATCGCAAATTTATCACACATTTATATCTGTTCTAAATGTACTTTAAATTAATACTTTTCAAGTTTTTAATACTTTAATGATGTTCATGAACAAATATTGACGCTTTATGCAAATGTATGTTTGTGAAACCAAAGTCAACATTGAGCATGAATTCAAAATATTCTTGTCAATGTTTTAAAGTAATTATGGTGTTTTAAATGACTTAAATCATCAGGACACTAAACAGAACTTCTGCTGTTTCCACACGGACGGTTTTAATTGCCGGATGTGTTGCATCATGGCGGGATTTTGGTGTTTGATTTGAGACTTGGCGCATCAGTAAAACAAATGTGTATTGATTAAGAATGATTTGTGTTTTTTTAATATCTGAGTAGAGAAGGACGTAAATAAACGTGTTGTGCTGAAGGTTTTAATTATATTTTTTTATTAAATGTCAAAGTTTAATTAGACCACGTGGACAAAAGTTTGTGTTTAGTCCCCATTTGCTCTTATAATCAGTTCCACTCTTCTGGAAAGATGTTCCACTAGATTTTGTGGAGATTTTCATGAGATTCATTCAGCCACGAGTGTGTTAGTAAAGTCAGGTAGAGATGGAGATGAGGGGTGCAGTCAGTGGGAAAAGGTTTTTGAGCTCTATAGCTGGAGATCTTCCACTTCAACACCATGTAAAGAATATTTTTATGGAGCTGGCTTTGTGTACAGGGGCATTGACATGTTGGAACAGGTTTGAGTCTCCTAGTTTAAGTGAAGGAAAAACTTCATGAATCCAAAACCATTTAATACAATTATGTGCCTCTGGAAACACATGTGGAAAACACTTTTGTCCATCTCGTGTATGATTAACTGCTACGTTCTCACTGTGTGTGCAGCTCAGTACTTTGCGAGTACGATGATGATCGTGGGCTTGTCTGTCGTGGTCACCGTCCTCGTCCTGCAGTTTCACCACCACGATCCACACGGAGGCAAAATGCCAAAATGGGTGAGGGCAAGAAGACGCTTTTAAAGACGCTCTGAAGACGCTCTGAACTCGAGAACAGGGCAGATTTGGAGAAAAATTCATCACATGTATACACATAATTCCAATCTGTGTAAAAGATATAATTACAGCCTCGAATTTAGTCTGAATTACTATTCCTGGGAATTTTTGAAACTAGGAGTTGGAGACTCTGGTGACGTCGGTGATTCTTGTGACCCGGTGCGAGATCCTTTCACACCCCTTCTCATTAGTTATGATGGAGCAGTGGAGTGGTGTGAAACGAGCGTTCGCCGTAACTCCTTTATTAAGAACGGTGATGGTGCGAGTGCTGCACAGAGGGAATTTCAGCGTCATTACCAGTTGTCATGATCGTGTCCCGTCTGCGATGATGAAGCGTGTTGTGGAAGATAACGGCGAGGGCTCCTCCTTTCGCACTCATACGATCACCGTTCTTCTAAAAGATTTTTACAGTGTACGCTCGTTGTGCACTGAGATATTATAACTTAAGGCAAGGGGTTCGAAACGAGCTCGCACTGGTTCCCGATCAATCACTGACGCCCCAGAAATCCTAGTGCTAAAACTTCCCATTTAAGTCTGCGGGATATTGAACAGAAGATCAGGGGTTTGAGTCCCTGTATTGCCAAGCTTCCTTTCTTGGGCCCTTGAGCAAGGTTCTTAACCCTTTGTGCTCCATAGGGCGTTTAATCATCGTTCTGACCCCGAAGAAAGAATTTCCTTGTACTGTAATGCATTTGTGACAAAAAAGCCTTTTTAATGCACTGTACAGTGCATTAAAAAGGCTTTTTTGTCAGAAAAGTATGCATGAACACTGCAGCTTTATTTTCTGTTCATCAGACTGAATCTGAAAGATTTATCTTAGACTCAATTCATTGCAGAATATACAATACTCATAGTAAAGGTAAAAATAAAAATGTCACAGTGGCATCCATGAAACTTTAATGTCCACTCATCTCACATTAAAAGGAACGAACATATTCAGGGGTCCGGGTTTTGGCTCACAGCCACATGTGGGAATATTAAAATAGCACAGGGATTCCTGAGGCCTACAAATGAAGCCTGAGTCTGTGAGTGTGTTTTACTCTTCTCCAAATAATTGAGAAGGAAAAACACTGGAATGACCCTCACGCTTTGTATCTGATTTTAAAACCTTTTTTTTTTTTGGTCTCATGCTGTTTTTTCTTTTTCCGTTGTTGTGCTCAGGTGCGGGTGATCCTGCTCCACTGGTGCGCTTGGTTCCTGCGCATGAAGAAGCCAGGTGATGAGCGCAAAACCGCTTACAGCTACTCGAGCGCCAGCACCAGCAGCCTGCAGATGAGCAGCGTCCCGGGCCAGATGGGCACCAACGGCCACACCAACCTCTACTTCGGCTTCCACTCGCCAGACAGCTCTTGCTGCCCCAACAGCAGCGACTCGGGCGTGTCGTGCGGAGTGTCCTGCGCCGGCGGGCATCGCGAAGCAGCCCCGGCTCTGTCAGGCGATCAGAGAGAGCTTCAGAGGCTCCTGGTGGAGGTGTCGTACCTGGCGCAGCGTTTCCGAGCCCAGGACGAGGCAGAGGCGGTGCGGGGCGAGTGGAAGTTTGCGGCGGCCGTAGTGGATCGCCTCTGCCTCGTCGCCTTTTCACTCTTTTCCATCATCTGCACCTTCGCCATCCTCATGTCGGCGCCCAACTTCATCGAGGCCGTCTCCAAGGACTTCACATGATCACCCTCTCTCACTGAAAATGAGAAAAACTAACCACTGCCTGTTTGTGTGTGTGTGTGTGTGTGTGTGTGTGTGTGTGTGTGTGTGTGTTGTAACAATTTCATCTGAGTCAGTGAATCGGTGAGTGAGTCAGTGAATCAGTGAGTGAGTCAGTGAATCAGTGAGTGAATCAGTGAGTGAGTTAGTGAATCAGTGAGTGAGTCAGTGAATCAGTAAATGAGTCAGTGAATCAGTGTGTGTAATATGCTGATCGTTTTTTTTTGTCTTTAAAAGAGAAAAAATGAACTATTCCTTTTTACAGAAATGTGACATAAGAGTGACTGTTTTGTGGCTGAAGGTTTTGTATATTTTCAGTTCCACATCCCAAGCGCACGACGAGCATACCATAGAAAACCATTGTGACGTCTAATGTATCGAATCGAGCAGTTACACATATCGAACAATAAGCAGATCTCTGCCGCAGACTGGACGTCTCTGTAATGTATGTGTGTGTGTGTGTGTGTGTGTGTGTGTGTGTGTGTGTGTGTGTGTGTGTGTTAAATAAGTCCGAATGAGAGTCAGTCAGTGTGAGAGGATGTGAGTGCGAGTCGGTGTGTACTTCAGAAGTATTTTGTGGTTGTTGAGAAATATTTACTGATGAAAAATATGTAATCCGAGTGTATTTTTCAAAAAGTGTATTCTTTTCACAGCCCTCGTTGGACTGTAGTGTATCGTGGCCATTCACTGTAGTGGCTCTCAGCAGCCCTCGTGTAGCAGTAGGTATTTCACGTGTGTCACCTTAACACTTTCTAGTTTTTCACTGTGACCTTTTAGTGTTAGACGCTGTGGTTTTGCTAAACGCCTGCCATATCGCAGACAGTGCTGTGAAAACGTATTTCCTCATTTTAAAAAAAGGACAACGATCCGAAACACGCCACCATATCGAAGGTTTTGGCGTGGGCTAGTCAAAGTCTGGACTTTAATCAGATTGAGATGCTGTGGCATGGCACCTTAAACAGGCCGTTTATGCTCGAAACCCCTCCAATGTGGCGGATATAAAATGTTTGTTTTGTATAAGGGTGGCACAACCAGTTATTCGGTTTAGGGGCAATTACTTTTGCACATAGGGCCAGGAAGGCATGGACAGCCCTTTTTTCTCCTAATAAATAAAATCATCACTTAACTGCATTTTGTTTTTACTTTGTTTATCTTTGTGTAATATTAAAAGTTGCTGAATTATCTGAAAAATATGCAAAAAAAACCCTATAAATAAATACAGGGAGCAAATACTTTTTCACAGCACATTAGACACCTGCCTACATCTTTCTGTTGTTGTTTTGCTCCTACAAATGTGTCACTGTGTGTGTAGACAAATTCTAATGAACCTCAGAAAGCTTTGTATAGGGAAACATGTGCCATAATTATTGTTATTATTAATTATTATTATTATTATTATTATTATTATTATTATTATTATGCCCACATATTTCTATAATTAACTCTTTACTACGGGCTACAGCTCATGTAGTGAACTATCACACCTTATTCCAACACGGCATCTTGTATTAACATCCTACTGCAATCCATGTATCTTACAGGAACTTTCCAAAAATATGATTCGGCTGTTAACCCTGAATAAACTCGGACCTGCACACTGAAGTGTTCATTCGTATTCGTAAAGTTCAGTACTGAAGTGTACACGTGGTTCAGATGTTCCTGCACCGAAGAAGAAAATGTGGAATAATAGGTCGCGCTGGATCAACTGCTATTCTACGAGCTTCTGGATAATGGGTTTATTGTACTGTGTTTATCGTACTTACAACTAGGAAAAATGCAACCGCTTGCCATGTTCTTGATCTCAAATCATTATATTAGTCTGTTTTATTTAACGTTCTTAATTGTCTCTCGTTTTATATTACATTTTAGAGAAAAGTAATCTTTCTTTGGTCTGCATTTTCTATCGAACAAAATCTCATAAATTTCCCTGCACAAATACTGATGTAAGTGGATTTAATTCCCAGACTCTAAATCGTAACTTTTTGAGACAGATGTGAGAAAACTCTGTATGGGATCCCAGGAGCTCTCATGAGCATGTTTTTAGAATCCTTTCTGAATCTCCTCAGACAGTTTAAACACACCAGAGCAACTACTTTCGCTTTTTAATCACCAAATAAATGAGAAAAGGGAAACCGTAAGTCTCCAGCTATGAACACTTCAGCCGACCTTTTCTCCTTTACTGTAGCTCCAGATTCATTTCCTACTGTAGTTTCATCTTCCAACCTCCTTTTACTTTCAACTGCTGTGAACACAGTGAACCTACAACGTTTACTGAAGCACAATCATCTATCTATCTATCTATCTATCTATCTATCTATCTATCTATCTATCTATCTATCTATCTATCTATCTATCTATCTATCTATCTATCTATCTATCTATCTATCTATCTATCTATCTATCCATCCATCCATCCATCCATCCATCCATCCATCCATCTATATGTGGTTGTGTAGTTTTTTTTTAACATGTACAGTTTTTGTGTCACTCTGTAAACTAACAGCCACTTTATTACAAAATACTGAAATATTTTTTTTTTAAACGGTTGTGCGCGATCCGGGACCACGTGTTTACTGAACGCCTAAATTTCCACTGTATTGAAGTTGTGTGCAGAATAAACATGTCAGAAAGAAAACGGATCGGTTTCTCTCACTTGTTCAGTTGGCACATCAGTACTGAGGCTTTGGAGATCCAGGAATCTCTGGAAGTTGAGCTCATCGATGAGCAGGTTGTACTTCGGCGCGTGGTTCTGTGGCGTGTGGTAATTAGCTTGTAGCTAGTTGACCTTGTAATGGGTCAAATATCTCTAGCACACACATTTCATCACAACTGAATGCTGAGGATGTTAAAGTCCAACATAAAAGAAAGAAGCCACTGATAGAAATCAATATTTCAAAACTGAGCATAAACTTTAAGCTAAAAATGTATCTTGGGTAAATTTAGATAGCGGTTAGCTTTGATTAGCTGCTGAGGTAATGGTTGATGGTTATTATCATGATGTCGCACTGTCTCACATCTTTCAAGCAGAACACCAAAACTTGCATAATTTTCATTAGTAGAGAGTCAATGCATCCTGGACATTTGTCTTGTTACAGGAAATGGACAAAAAGAAGATACCATCCCTGTAAAAATTGTAAGCACAGGATCCTACAGCGAGTTTAAAACAACCTCCATCAGGACAGACAGACATTAAAAATCAGCCTGAGGTTTCCTCTACTGGGTGACAATCGCTTCTGCTTCAGTTCCCATGTAGGACAAGGAAAAAGATCTGACATGGTAACTAGAGCTGCAGGTTATTAAACCCTCCGAACGCTGGGTTCATTTGTCCTTTAGAAAAACTTCATTGACTTGTGCCCTCAGATCTTCATTGTACTGCACTTAACTTTCCTCATGCATTTTATCGTGTCACGTGTGGAGAAAAGAGTCGACTCAGAGTCATTTTCTTTGACTCAGAGTCATTTTCTTCGACTCTTATTGAAATAACT
>JBCEWE010000127.1:2205783-2310783 GCA_039877035.1 Silurus lanzhouensis | reverse complement strand
CACACTGAGCTCGCTGTGCTTCTCTGATGTCTCGATAGTGCTGTTAAACAGCTGCAAAACACACACACACACACACACACACACACACACACACACACACACACACACACACAATATTATCCTGAAATTCATGCAACACTATGACACATTGTTTTCCATATGTGTGTGTGTGTGTGTGTGTGTGTGTGTGTGTGTGTGTGTGTGTGTGTGTGTGTGTGTGTGTTTGTGTGTGTTACCTGTTTGAAATACTTAAGGGAGAACTGATACATGGGGTCGATCTCAGAAAGACTGGCGATGACGAAGTACATGACGGAGCCTCGTGTTGCCACGGGCCGATATTTCTCCCTGGCGGTGTTTATCTTCAGCTCTGTGGCTTCAGCTTCCTCCAGACGGGATTTGATCGCCTCGGTGGAAAAGGACACCCAGAACTGTTGAGTGGATAGATTCTTGTATCAGACACATATAGGACAACATTTCTCTCCCAAAACTTCAGCAACTGGTCTCCTCAGTTCCCCGTCGTATACGGACAGAAGATGTGATGCTACACAGTGGTAAACATGGCCCTGTCCCAACTTTGTTTTTGCAGCCATCAAATTCAAAATAATCTTATGTTTTCCTAAAAAAAATGTGTGTGTGTGTGTGTGTGTGTGTGTGTTGGCTCTGCCTCACCAAAAGCTTATTAAATAGTTATTGCATTAATAATGAGGATGAATATATGGAGTTGCTGGCGAGTAAATACAGAGAGGCAGAGATGAAAAAAACGAGCGCAGAACTCTGTAGTATAGACGTCTGATATATTACACTTTTGAAGGTGTGCACAGGATCAGAAGCAATATGAGACATGCTGGACACCACTGATCAGATCTTGTGACTCCTATCAGGATGTAGATGTTTAATTAAAAAAAAAAAAGCTTTGTACATCATGGCGGTTCAGCACTTACTTCTGCTCGAAGGTTAATTTTCTCGAGGGCAAAGTATTGTGTGTTCCTGAAGCACCTATCAATCTATCAATCTGTCTGTCTGTCTGTCTGTCTGTCTGTCTGTCTGTCTGTCTGTCTGCCCACACTCCTTTCTGCTCTCTGTCATTTATCCTCACATCACTCCATCGGGGCAGGGGAGAGGTGACAGAAAGTGAAATGCAATCTCAGTCGCTGTGTATACACACACACACACACACACACACACACACACACACACACACACACACACACACACACACACTGTGCTTCATTATTTACGAGCACGCACATCACTCTCGCATATTCCGCTGCTGGTCTCAGAGTGTGTTTGCTTCTAAAAATGTCTTTTGAAGTGATCAGGGTGTGTGTGTGCGTGTGTGTGTGTGTGTGTGTGTGTGTGTGTGTGTGTGTGTGTGTGTGTGTGTGTGTGTGTGTGTGTGTGTGTGATACCTGAGGTTAGAGATAAAGCTAGAGGTTGATCATAAGACCCATCCCTCAAAACACACACACTGTAAAGTTGATGATGGTCCCTTTGATGCAAACCTGAGGGCAAAGAAATTACTTCAACATCATAATTAACTGCTGTTTAATGTAATTACACATCCAGTGCTGCATTCGTGTAACACCACAGACTCATTACACTGTACTGCATAACAGTACATACAAAACTAAAACATGTGTATTTCCCTAAAAGAGGATTCCATCTGAGCTCTTTAAAAAAGCTTTTTAAATACTTGGAAAGCCTTAATCACATTTTATTTGGAGTGTAATTACCCTGGATGAACAGATTTGTAGACACCTGAGCATAAGATTGATATGTGCTTCATTTTTTAAGCATCCATTCCACATTCAGTCTCCATAATTCATTTCAATTCAAGTTTATTTCTATAGCGCTTTTTTACAATTGTCTCAAAGCAGCTTTACGAAGATAAAGCGGTAATGAGGTTTTGTAAAAGAATCTTAAAGTTATAAAAGATTATTGCCTTTAAGTTTTCTCCTCGTAATTAACTCTAATGAGTGAGCCAGTGCGACTGTGGTGAAAGAAAAAAATCCCTGAGATGGTATGAGAAGGAAATGTTGAGGGGAACCAGATTCAACTGTAGGGAAACTTAAGGAAGGCCTACTGACAAAAAGCTTGACTAAATAAATGTGCTTTCAGCCTCGACCTAAATACCGAGATCGTGTCTGAGTCCAAAACACTCATTAGAAGGCGGTTCTATAACTGTGGGGCTTTGTGAGGGAAAGATCTGCCCCCCTGCTGTAGTTTTCATTCATTTAGGTACCAACAAATATCCTGCATCTTTTGATCTAAGAGGATGAAGGCTGGAAAGTCGGTTGGACCAGATGACATACCGGTAGAAGCATGGAGATGTTTAGGAGAGATGCAGTGGAGTTTTTAAGGTGAGAGGATGCCTGAGGAATGAAGAAAGGAGTGTTCTGGTACCGATGGACAGGATTAGAAATGGGTTTATTAGTGGGACGGCGCATGTAGGACGTTTTGGAGACAAGGTGAGGGAGGCGAGATTGAGATGGTTTGGACATGTGCAGAGGAGGGACATGGGGTATATCAGTAGGAGAATGCTGAGGATGGAGCCAAGGAGGAGGTTTATGGATGTGGTGAAGGAGGACATGCAGGTGTGAAAGAGGCAGATGTAGAGGGGTATGGAGAAAAATGATCTGCTGTGGCGACCCCTAATGGGAGCAGAAAAAAGAAGAAGAAGAAGCTATTGGTATAATAAGCTCCACTCTTCTGGGAGTCTTTTTAGTTCCACTAGATTATAAAGTTAATAGAGAAATAAAGTCAGGTACTGATGTGGGTGAGGTGAGGAGGCCTGGGGTGCAGTCAGCATGAGCAACATTGTTCAGTAGGGTTGGAGTTTTATAGCAGGAGATCTTCCACTCCAACCCATGGGAAGCATATCTTCATGAAGGCCATGCTGGAACAGGTTTGGGTCTCCTAGTTCAAGTGAATGGAATATTTCATGCTACAGTTTAAATGTGAACAATGAGTATCTCAAAGAAGTATCAAGCACTTGTAAGGTTAAGGTGAAAAGCCGTGTGTGAGGTACAGTGTGTGAGGTGCTGAACGGAGCACAGGTTTTTGGTTTGGATTTTCCTAATAACAAACAGTAAACGATGCCACAATTTCACTGTCATGTCGAAATCTCCCAGACGGATCAGCGTCTGAAAAAGAAAAAGAAAAAAGTTTGAATAAAACCAGATGTTCTTTTCTTGCTCTGTCTTCGGGAAGACGCAGCTGTACCTCTGCCATGTTAATCTATACTCTATGTGACTCTGAGGACACGCTTCGGCCTCCACAGTGTCGCGATACGTCATATTGACAAGCAGCCGTGGTGCTGAGAGAACGTGTGTGGCAGCAATGCATCGAATCTTTAACATTCGATGCGAATCAATGAATCTTCCAATCGCTACATCTCGCATTTGTAGTCGTACATTTCCTTCATCTCTAAACTCTAAATGTGTGTGCGCACATCACCGAATGTAATATTAAAAACCGTGCAGCTGTTGCACACAAACAAACTCCTCAATCAGATAAGCGTCAAAACTCATCCGTTTCACAGCTGGGTAATGGGTTCACAATACATTTTCAATTTCAGCCAGTCACAACTAGTTAGAGCGCCATCTGTATGTTCTTCCATTTGCAGGACGCAACCAAGAGCAATCATTCCTTCAATCAATCCTCAGGCTTTAACAGTCTCCATTCTTTATGGTTTAGGTGAGAGTTTATATATTTATATAAATTAGCCCTTAAGGGTTTTCTGCCTCTCCTTGCACAGCATATGGATTGTACTTTTTTTGGCTTGTTTTTTTAATGAAAAAAAAAAATACAATTAAAAAAAAAACGTGTGTCTGTGGAGTGTCGAATGCTTTTGGCCACACAGTGGAGGTAAAGACTGACCTGCTGGGTGCCATCAGGGAAGTTGGACTGACTTTTATCATCAGGATTTGTATAAAAATATTCCTAGAGGAAAAACATCTTTCTTGTTGCAGTTATTTCACCTGCCTGTTTATTTCCATATGCCGAGCTGAAATGAGATGAGGACAGTATGTAAATATCTTGCACGGCATCGATGTGTGCGTTTCGGTCTCATAGGAGCTGCCAAGCCTCTGAGCAAGATGAAGGGAGGAAAGGAGAGTAAAACAAACAAACAAAAAAACGACAAGATGGAGCGACTGGAGGAAAGAGAAAATGGAAGATGGTTTGGATTGTAAAAAAATCTTAATCGGAAGTAAAATAGATGCCATTTCAACATGTTGAAGCTCTTTTTTTTTTATTTTTTATACCTGCTCCTGTTATAAAACAGGATTATAAATGCAGGTGTAAACAAATCCAGATCCAGATCTGAAGACACTTAGTCACCCATCAGAGGAGCTCCAGCAGCTTTTAAACACGTCCACGTTAAGCTTCACTAGAGTGCTTTTAGAGTCGCATTGATTATAATGTAGTGAAATGGCGTAAGGACTCGGTGAAGAAAGGTCACCTGATCTTGGAAGAGGGGGTCGATCGTGAGAGGGTCAGCAGCATCCCCGCGGATGCGGTTCTTGTTCTCGTTCCGCTGCCAAACGGGTCGCCCAGATGCACTTGGACCTGCAGGCTTTAGAGACCTACTCCACCTTCTCAGGTATAAAATCAGGGTTCTGAATGTAACGCTGCAGCTTTTGAAGGACCTGTGGATGGATGTTTTCTTTGTCGTAGTCAGTCAGCTTCTTCAGGAAGTTCGAGTCACCGAGGACCTGCTTAGCACTCGCCCAGTCTGTCCTGTGATGGAGGAATGATCGAAAATCAAGCCGAGATCAGGAAACCAGAGTAAGGGGCAATCATCAGGTACATCATCAGGGTGGGGGATGCCTGCTGGTGGAAACAGGACACATTTGAGTCTGAGGACACACATCACTGCACACAGAGGATAAACTTTACAAACAATTACAAACTTTTATTATTTTAGGGTCAATATAAGCCCCGCCCACTTTTCCATCAAGGAAAGGTCAGCGTTTATTGATTCTTTATTGTTTATAATAATTTCTTTCTCTCTTTCACACACACTTAAACACAATGTTCTCCCACACAAGACCCGGACTTCTTATAGTTACATTTTACAGTTAAATCTAATATTTAATAAAAAAAATAAAAACACATTTTTTTTACAGTCGACCCAAAAACACCACGCATAATAAAAGTGTGAAATGAAGTTTCAAAGATTTGTGAGCGAGACTGGAATTTGTTATTGCTTCATAAAAACAGAAGGTTCCAAGTTGCTTTTAAAGACATTTTTGGTATTTTCACTGAAAAGAATCTTAACTAGTGAATGTCCTGCGAGTTAATCTGATAACTAATCATCGCTAATGTCTCCTACACTACAGCTAAACTAAGAATAAATAAACACATATGGACAAGGAGACACGTCATCTTCACAGACCATCTCCCCGGATTTAACATCTGTCCTACTGTAACATTTCAAACTGTCTGCAGTATAAACAGCACTTATGGAAATAAACATTAATATTACAGCACAGTGAAATTCCTTCTTTAAATATATATATATATGTTTGAGAGCTCGGGTTAGAGTGCACCATTATACAGCACCCCTAGAGCACAGAGAGTTAAGGGCCTTGCTCAAGGGCCCAACAATGGCAAAACCAGGATTTTCAACCAACCTTCTGATCAGTAACCCAGAGCCTTAACCACTAAGCTATCACCTCCCAAAAGAGCGGATGGATGGATGGATGGCTGGATGGATGGATGGATGGCTGGATGGATGGATGGATGGGTGGTTGGATGGATGGTTGGATGGATGGATGGATGGATGGATGGATGGATGGATGGATGGATGGAATGAATGATTAATTTATTGGATGGATTGATGGATGGGTGGAATAGTGAATGAATTGGTGAACTGAAGGATTGATGGATGGATGAATAGATGGATGGAAAGATGGATGAATGTATTGATCGGATGATTGATTGGATTGATGGAAAGATTAATGAATTGAATAAATGGAAGGATTCATTAATTGAAGAATAGATGGATAGATGGATGGATGGATAAATGGATGGATGGATGGATGGATGGATGGATGGATGGATGGATGGATGGATGGATGGAATGATTAATTGATTAGATGGATTGATGGATGGGTGGAATAGTGAATGAATTGGTGAACTGAAGGATTGATGGATGGATGAATAGATGGATGGAAAGATGGATGAATGTATTGATCGGATGATTGATTGGATTGATGGAAGGATTAATGAATTGAATAAATGGAAGGATTCATTAATTGAAGAATAGATGGATAGATGGATGGATGGATAAATGGATGGATGGATGGATGGATGGATGGATGGATGGATGGATGGATGGATGGAATGATTAATTGATTAGATGGATTGATGGATGGGTGGAATAGTGAATGAATTGGTGAACTGAAGGATTGATGGATGGATGAATAGATGGATGGAAAGATGGATGAATGTATTGATCGGATGATTGATTGGATTGATGGAAGGATTAATGAATTGAATAAATGGAAGGATTCATTGATTGAAGAATAGATGGATAGATGGATGGATGGATAGATGGATGGATGGATGGGTGGATGGATGGATGGATGGATGGATGGATGGAATGAATGATTAATTGATTGGATGGATTGATGGATGGGTGAAATAGTGAATGAATTGGTGAACTGAAGGATTGATGGATGGATGAATAGATGGATGGAAAGATGGATGAATGTATTGATCGGATGATTGACTGGATTGATGGAAGGATTAATGAATTGAATAAATGGAAGGATTCATTAATTGAAGAATAGATAGATAGATGGATGGATGGATGGATGGATGGATGGATGGATGGATGGATGGATGGATGGATGGAATGAATGATTAATTGATTGGATGGATTGATGGATGGGTGGAATAGTGAATGAATTGGTGAACTGAAGGATTGATGGATGGATGAATAGATGGATGGAAAGATGGATGAATGTATTGATCGGATGATTGATTGGATTGATGGAAGGATTAATTAATTGAATAAATTAAAGGATTAATTAATTGAAGAATAGATGGATGGATGGATAAATAGATGGATGGATGGATGGATGGATGGATGGGTGGATAAATGGATGGATGGATAGATGGATGGATGGTTGGATGGATGGATGGATAATATACTTGGTAAGATTAATGGATGATAGATCAAATGAAAAAGAATAGAGAAATAACACCTGAAAGAATGTGTGGATAATCCAGTAAATTGACTGAGTAAACAGCAGAAGACAAGATGGATGGATGGACAGACTGATGACTTGAATGATGGATAAAGACAGATGGATAAAGCAAAGACAGGTAAAAATGGAAATGGGTAAATAGATATTTTGAAAGATGGTTTGGATGGATGGATATATGAATGACTGGATGAACTGATGGATAAATGGATAAATGGAGAGACGGATAGATGTGTGAAAGTATGGATGAATGAATGATGCTTTATACAGGGTGACTAAAATACACAGATGGAATACAGTGAGAAATGAATGGATGGGTTAATAATTTAGTGAGCAGAACTGACAGGCAGACAGAAAGAAAGATAGATAAATAGAAGAATGAGACATAGATTAATAGAGGGGGACGATGGACGATGTGTGCAAACAAACCCATGAAAGTGTAAAGTATAAGCGGATGGATTTGACATGGCCCATTGTGTACCTCATCCCTGTTGCCCTCGGCGATACCCACCTCCTCGCGGTGTCGGTGCCAACACCTGCTCCAGCTCGTCTTTCTCAAACAGGTTGGGAACCTCGCCAAGATTCAGCATGGTGTTAATGTTCTCCAGAAACTCCTCACCTACAATCTGAGAACATCACAAACAGCTCATTAAGCACACAACAGTTCGCTGTGTAAACCCTTTTAAAATAACACGTTCGGCATCATGTTCTCCAGCAGGATCCGAATCCTTCACACTTTGCTAATTAGCAAAAATATTTAGCATGTTCTCCTCACATCAAACTGCATCCCGTGTGGAGTCCAACTGTCTTTTCAGGCTTGTGATTTCAGCCCGTTTGGAAGGCAGCGTTAGCACCGAGGTGGCTCAGTGGTTACGACAGATGAAAAGTTGAGAGTTTCAGCCCCAGTAGCACCGATCTATCACCGCTGAACTCATAAGAGAGAGATGGCGTACCACCACTGGCCTTGTACCCTAATCCAACTTTTCTTTTCGAAGCTGAGACAGACCTCCAGAGCATTTCTGTTGTACCTTAAATATGACAAAATATATCCCATATTTCCTGTTCTTCACCTGGCTTCCTGTTAATCCTGGCATCTTCTCAATCAGGCGTATCACTGACATTTTTTTTGTACGTCTTATTAATTGTATAGTGTTTCATTACTTTAAATTGTTGTCGTACTGCATCCTTATTATAACAGCGAGTGCAGGAACGGGACACGACCCGGAGCGTTCAACCGTAACCAATCAGATCAGGCTCAAAGGCCGTGATGTTCATGATGTTAGCTGCTTTAGGGTTAGTAATGGTCCTTTTAACATAAAGGTGATGTGTGAGCGTATTTCTGAAGTACATCCTAATAAAATGAATCATTTTATTAAGAAGAAGTGGACAGAGTTACCTGGTATAGTACATAGACTGTAATTAAAGCATACGCTGCATTATAAGGCCCATGATTAATAACTCTTTTACATTCACAGCATTTGACAGACGTCCTCATCATCTCATTTATACAACTCAGCAGTTGAGGGTTGGGGGCCTTGTTTAACAGCTCAGTAGTGATAACTTGGTAGTGCTAGGATTTGAACTCACAACTATTTGATTAGAAGGCCAACATTTACACCATTTATTCATCAGAAGGTATGGAGTTCAACCCCTAGAATCGCCAAGTTGCCATCTTTTGGGCCCTTCTGTTATCCAGTAGTCAATGTTATATTTAATTGACCATCATATGACACTTTAACAACAATGAACTGTAATGAAAGGACATTTGGTGCCACACATGAGGACGAGAAGATGAAGGGATAAATAGAAAACAAGATGTACATGTTTTAATTCTATAACTGTGTTTTTTTTTTTTTTTTAGCTCTGTAACCTTTTTTGTGTATTTACTCGTTTCTCTTTGTGCAAATGTGTGTGTGTGTGTGTGTGTGTGTGTGTGTGTGTGTGTGTGTGTGTGTGTGTGTGTATCTACCTGAATCTCCTTCCAGAAGAACTTACCAAGTCATAACTGTCGAACTGTCACACACACACACACACACACACACACACACACACACACACACACACACACACACACACACTGTTTATGTATTAGTCTTAATCATACATTCTGTTCACACACATCACACTGAATTCTAAAGTATACTATATAAACACAAGTATTGGGACGTCTGACCTTTTTCCAGCCATATTTCCTTTTTCTACAAACTTTAATGGTTCAGGTGGACATCAGCAACGTCACCACCACCCTCACCACCCTCTGGTTCTAAAGTAGATGATTTTTGTAGGTATTTTTGAGCTTCAATAAAAACGGAAATGTTTTTCTGAATGCAATATTGACTCCAGTGTGTGCTAATAAAACAGGTGTAAATAATTCCATAAATAATAAACAAGTTAAATGATTCCGTATTCAGCATCGCCTCGTCCTCTCGTCTCCGTCCGTCCCACTCGCTCTGGACTGCTTTTCAGCCCTTGTGAAATAAATATCACCCTCACAGGGCGGATTTTCACCTCTAATATTAAAGAGGGGCAGTTTTACTGAGAGAAAGAGATGAGAGGGACTCTGGCGAGAGACTTTTAGAAGACGAAACCGAATCGTATCGACTCTTTCTGCCATAAAAGCTGCTGCTGTGCATCAATAAGAGGTGAAATATGGAAATGAAGAAGTGGAACAGTATAAATAGTATTAGGAAATGAATAAGCAGCTCAGACACAGGAAGTAAAACGTGGAGTTTTTTGTAGCAGGATGCGTTCTGTAGGAACCGGAATCACTCAACAGTGTGAACAGAAAAATCATTTTAGTAATGAAGTGAAGCAGCGGGAACCTTGGCATCGGTGTTGTCCTCGAACTGCTGCCTGACAAAGCTGTCAAAGGCGTCCCAGCAGCCGTCTGTCAGATTCCCACCGATGGCCCAGACGTAGCAGAATAGGAACGTCTGACAGAGCACGATGTTCAGTCGAGCAGAGTCCTGAGCACATACATACAAACCTTTAACTTCAATATCACCTTCATTGTAATGAAGAACTCACCATCAAACACGCACACAAGGAGGCAGAAGAGGGTGGTGACTCTGCTGATGTCCACCTGTGCCATGGTCTGGATGCAGTGCTTCGAAACAAACTGGAGAACCTTCTACAACATAGCGCTTGAAGGGTTTAAGCCAGAAGAATCCATGAAAATCTGCTTTTGTGGAACACATTTATAGTCCACATAGTCCACACTACTATATCATCACTATTGTGCACAACAAATCCTGTGGACACGTTGAAGCTAAGAACGACTTTCTCATGAAAGGAAAGAGGTTCTACAGAATATTCCTTCTGCAATATTCCTTGAAGGAGACCCAAACCCAATCCAGTGATCCCGTGCACAAATGCCAGCTCCATGAAGATCTGCTGTTGGATTGGAAGATCTCCTGCTATAGAGCTGCAATCCTATATAACACCTTTGGGATGGACTGCACCTCAGGAACCTCCTCACATTACCTTCATCAGTACCTGACTTTATAACATTCTTGTGGCTGAATGAATCTCACACAAATCTTCACAAAATCTAGTGGAACATCTTCCCCGAAGAGTGGAGGTTATTATAACAGAAAATGGAGAACTGGATGTTCAAAAAGAAGCACATGAGTGAAACAGCGCAATATGTAAACTGTTGCCAACGTTGTGGTGATAACAGCAAATAATGAACAACTAATCAGTGCAGAATTAAACGCCTCACTGAGGGGGTTTCATTTGGTCTATTCAGCATTTAATTAAGACACTCAGGAACGTTACAGGGTGCTAATGTAGCAGGACAACTTTTATAAAAAGCAGTTCGATTACAGCGTTTTAGTATTTTTAAAAAAGCAGAATTGCATTTTTGTAGTTTTGTAGATTTTACTTTAGAATTTCCTCCTGATGCCTGAATCCAGTGATCTTCTTATTAATGATTTCAATACTGCAGATTCACTGAAAATGTTGTTACACTGAATAACCGCTTTCTATTAAAGAAATCTTCATGGTCCGAATGTTTCTTACCCAAAAATCTCAAATCAACACCACGTCCTCACTCAGGTGTGGGTTCACTCGTTTCAAAGACCTGACACACACACACACACACACACACACACACACACACACACACACACACACACACACACACACACACAGTAATGAAATGATTCTGACACATTAATACACACACTGTTTTACTCCCATACACATACACACACAGCTGTTAACCAACAGATGTGTAAATGACTAAAGATTCACTTTAACATCTGTACAATAAGATCTGATCTCACATTTGACCACGTGTCTGAACTCGTTTTATTATTCAGAGTTCTACACGTGTTCATATATTAGAAATGAGCTCATTTAGTGAGGACGACGTCCGAGGCGCATCAGACACGGTTTCCACGTGTTTTCTCTTTGAGTGTGTGAATCCCGTATCTCTCTCCGAATCCAATTTTAAAGCCATCACTTTCCCCGGACCTGAAATCTGTGATCCTCTTGTCATTTTCACGTTCTCTCATTAGCATTATGAAGGTTATTATTATTATTTTTTAGCTTTTTCTATGATCCTGGTTTGCAGTAGCTGCTGCACTTCACACAGTACAGACTGATTTTAATGGTCTCGTGAGAACGTCGCTTCATTAGCAGTAACATGCATGTAGGTCTACTGTATAAACAAATCAGCACATATACAGTAGATTACATGATTATAATAATCTGCCTGGCTGCTCGGTGGACTGGTGTGTGTGTGTGTGTGTGTGTGTGTGTGTGTGTGTGCTGCACCTCTATAGAGATTCTGAGCTGTTATTGTAACTCTAATATGCTCTCTGGTACTCTGAATAAGATGGTATTATATCAGATGTGTTGATCTGCTCACGTTGGCTCTAATGATTAGAAAAGAAAGTAAGACAGGGCTCTGCTGCCTCCTAGTGGCAGACTGCTGCACTTCACTTGGATTGATTCGGCTCTTTACACAGTGTTTTTAAGTGTTTTCCAGCAAACAAAGAGAAAGTGGACAGTCCGAAAAAGTCGTTTTATTAGAGTTTGCACTGGTGAGGAAAATATTCTTTTTTTCTGGATTGCTCCAGGACTGATTTTATGCATTTATTTATGAAATAAAATGTGTTATTCAAGGCACTGTTGCAGCATCATAATTGGCCAGTAGGTGGCAGTGTAACGTGTGTTAAATCTAATTGTCAAAGGTGTGAATTGAACTTTTTGAACAGTAAAGAACTGTAACAAGTTCTTTAACAAAGACCACAGGAAAAGGTAGGGGGAAACAAAAGTCTAATTTGGCATTTATTTATTATTATTTGTGCACAGTTGTGTTTATGATAAAAACAAATATATATATAAAAACATTTGTGGTGCCTCAGTAATTAGTAGGAATTCAATCAATTTCAAAATGCATTTCAGAACATTTAGAGTTTGGACTATATTGCAAGCTATAGGGAGGTGGTAGCTCAGTGGTTGAGGATGTGGGTTCGACAATCTGCCACTCTTGGGGCCCTTGAGTAAGGCCCTTAACATTCTGTTCTCCACACATATATCTTTTCTTTCTCTAGTGTTCCCTGTATCACAGAGTATTTCATGGTTTTACGTTGTACATTATCAGTTCAAAGCTGAGTGATTTGTGATGTTTGGTAGATCCACTCTAAGGACACCTGACCATAATATTGGCTTCTTTTTTTAAAAACATCCCCATTCACATTGAGTCTCTATTTTCTTTCCATATCTTCCAGATGAGGAGGCCTTGGGTGCAGTCAGAGTAAAAAAAAACTGTACCACCATGTATCATTTCTCTTCCACTTCACAACTGCGCGATACGTCATGCCGAACAGACTTCTCCAACACTCTCATATACGTTGTGTATCGCTTCACCTCCTGCTTTATATAATCTAAATGTGGCGTATCTTTTCTAAAAGGCACTGTCTGATAGTAGGACATGTATTCTGAAACCTTCTGTAACTGGTCCTTGGTGTACTCAAACTGCTGCTCTAAAGACAGGGTACTGGGGAATGATGGTAGGACCTGAGGGCGTGGCTTGTTGATGTCATGTGTGTTAGAAGTGAGAGGAGGAGCGGAGAAACGGGCAGCGATCAGGTTGATGGTTGAAACCCATAACCTCTGTTCTACTTCACTGTCAGTCTGGAAGTAGAAAACCCTGGAGTCTGCAGTCTTGAGGAACAGGAGATAGGGCATGTTTTTGTATTCCAGAGGGTGAGCCACTGCATGATGCAGACTGATGGTAATGTCCTTGAAATCATCTTCACTGTCTAACTGCAGAAGCAGGCCATTCAGAGTTGCACTGAAATGCTTCCATGATCTCCTGCACCTTCTGGTTCTTCTCCCATTCGCATCCATAACTCTTTTGCACATGAGCTGACCGGTTTTATAGACTGTATATTCCTCATCGTTTTCCTCATATCTAGAGTTGACTCTGAACGCATATAGTGGACACGCTTTGATCGATTTATAGATGTTCTTCAGATGCACTTCAGGATACCAAGATTGGTCAGAGACACTATTCAGGTTGTCTATAAATTCTTTACAGGTCATTTTCCTTTTCTGACCCCCATGAAGATCAGCGTTCAGTAGAATCATAGCCCAGCAAAGGTTGTACGCCCCCTGGTGGAGGTTCAGTGCTCTTTCATTACATTTGAGGTACCAGAGAGAGAAGAAACATATAAAATGATGCTGCAGTTGAATTTCATCTTCTGGCCAAAGCACTCGGAGGAACATTCGGAGAGCCGAATCTATAGACACTGATGTGAAGTTAAAATGCCTCACGTATGCATTCAAAATAGATTTAGCTAATTCTAGATTGTTACTTAGCTGCTGGATCATCTCAGGACTTCTAAAATGTTTAAAGTTATAGATTTGCCTGGCCAGGTTTTTCCCTTTTAAATCTATTTTTCTCTTTTCCCAAATTAATCTTAATAGCTGGATTTGATCAGACATGTCTCTTGCAACTTCTCCCCATTCTGTTGGTTGAGGTGCAACTTCTTCCTGTCCTGATGCTCCAGGAGCAACTTTTACATGTCCTGATGCTCCAGGATCAACTTCTACATGTCCTGATGCTCCAGGTAAAACTTCTACATGTCCTGATGCTCCAGGAGCAACGTCTACCTGCCCTGATGCTCCAGGAGCAACTTCTACATGTCCTGATGCTCCAGGAGCAACTTCTACATGTCCTAATGCTCCAGGAACAACTTCTTTCTGTCCTGATGCTCCAGGAGCAACTTCTACATGTCCTGATGCTCCAGGTAACACTTTTACCTGCCCTGATGCTCCAGGAGCAACTTCTACATGTCCTGATGCTCCAGGAGCAACTTCTACATGTCCTAATGCTCCAGGAGCAACTTCTTTCTGCCCTGATGCTCCAGGAACAAATTCTACATGTCCTGATGCTCCAGGTGAAACTTCTTCCTGCCCTGATGCTCCAGGAGCAAATTCTACATGTCCTGATGCTCCAGGTGAAACTTCTTCCTGCCCTGATGCTCCAGGAGCAAATTCTACATGTCCTGATGCTCCAGGAGAAACTTCTTCCTGTCCTGATGCTCCAGGTTCAACTTCTACCAGCCCTGATGCTCCAGGAGCAACTTCTACATGTCCTGATGCTTCAGGTGCAACTCCTTCCTGCCCTGATGCTCCAGGAGCAACTTCATCACTACCTGGCTGTGTTAGGTGGTTTTGAAGTACTGAAGACAGCAGACTCTGTGTTGTTGCTTCTATTAAAGATTCATGCTTCAAGACTTTTTGCTTCATCACATCGCAGCTCTACTCACGACTCTTCTATACCGGTGGAGAATGCGCTTAAATATACTACGCGCGCTGACGTCACAGAGGCCACGCCTCCCGTCTGAGCGGCACCGAGAGTCACGTGGTCACGAACTCAGTATAAACAGAGAAAGCTTGGAGAAAACTCCAAAATAGAGTCTGACATACACAATGAAAAGATAATAGGTTTAATAATATTAATATATATGATATTAATAAGACAAAATTAAATCTCGCTATTTCCTGCAATCGTCATTCAGCGCGCTTGGGGATTTCCCCATAAACTCCGCCCCTTTGTGAGGTCCAACCTACTTGTAAATCCCGTGTCCTTTTTCGAGCTGAAAACTAGGAGCAGGGATGCGGGGGATTTGTCCTCCCCCCTTTTTTTAATAAAAAGTAAATCCGGTAAAACTTTTTTAATGGAGAGTGTGTTTACGACATGTTGAGGTTTTAATAGTGCAATGTATAAATGCAGAGTGATTTAAAATTCAAAGAGACAAGCTAGTCTATACATGGCGTTCACGTATCCATGGCAATCAGTCACTCACTTGTCACTACGTCATCATCACGCGCCCTATAGTACTGTAGCTCGAGTCGCATCCGCGGTCCCGGTTGTTGAATAATTAGCAAGTTTTAATGGATTTAAAGGATTATTAGGAAAAATAGCTGCTTGACAAACGTTCATTTTTTTTCTGTGTATTTTCCTTAAACTCTTTTATAGATGGGAAGTCTTCTTGACTTGACTTGATTGAGATATATGTTCGCTTTAACACTGTGTAAAAATCTACTACTTTTAAACAAACCAGACAGGAAGCTTAAAATAAGTGACTAAATATTTATTTCATCTGATTGTATAATTGGGATCGGGTCTTGACATGTTTATCAGTTGAGTTCAATACATATTTTCTTTCAACAGTTTGTTTTGAATGACTTGTTTTATTCCTGAAACATGGACTGTAGAATAGAACAAAATAAAGTATTATTTGAATGTGAAAGTATCCATTACTGTTCATACATAAAATACAATTTGAAATACCGTAATTTCCGGACTATTAAACGCACCCAAATATAAGCCGCACCCACTGAATACGCCGCACCTGTCTATAAGCCGCAGGCTTATACAGTGTCTACACTGAAACTAATGAACTTTACACAGGCTTTAATGAAAGACGGTGTCTGTTACACGGCTTGTATCTAAACAGTAGCCTACCAAAAAGTCATTGTTCACTGTCTTCCTCCTTCCTTTCACAACTATTTCTCTCGAGAGTTTTTCTTTTGGCATCGTCGTGCGTTTAAAAATCACCATCGGTGAATCTTTTCTCCCGATGCCGTGCAGCTCAGAACACAGGTGAAGTGTGTTTTCATGCCCGGTTGTTTTCCGACAGTCCGCGTGAGCGGCAGGTCAAACGTCAGAGGAACATCATCCATATTTATGATGTTGTGCGGCCCGATTCAGTGGGAGCGCATCTGATTTAATATAAAGAGTTTCACTGGTTCACCTGAACCCGTTCTGCAATTTCATTGGTCTAATGTTATGGGGCTCAGTTTTTTGTCTTGAAGTTTGTGAAACCGGGAAAAACCCAGGAAAAATCCACAAATTAGCCGCTTCATTGTTTAAGACACGGGGTTCAAAGCGTGGGAAAAAAGTAGCGTCTTATAGTCCGGAAAATACGGTATGTAAACTATATACTCTTAGTACCATTATAGGGACATCTTTGTACTTTATACTCAAAAAGGTACACATTACCACCTTAGAGCACCAAGCTGTCATATTTCTTTCTTTCTTTCTTTCTGTTATAATCATATATAATCATAAAGCATATAAAGCAAAAAAATTATGATTAAAAATAAAACCTGTCAATTACACAAGGGTTAACTGAAGAAGTCTTTTGAAATCATGGCTACGCCCCTAATGAGGAACATCAGAAATGATACAGAAGTGGATTAAAAAAGATGCGCAATGACAGGAAACTGGTTGATGGGCTGAAATGGGCGCACAGTCAAAAAAAAAAAAAAAATTCCCCAAATAGATTAAAACTGTAGTAATGAGTCTGGTTTGAAAATGTAAGAAGTAGTAAGTACAGATATTTGTGCAAAAAAATGTTGAGTGAAAGAAAAAAGTTTGAGCTGCACTGCAAATTTTAAAGAGCAAATTGACACTCACCCAGAGTTTAATGTGACTCGGTATGAATCATTTGAGTTCACCTACTGATCATGTAAACAATACTCTCATTAAGGATTTTATCTTGTGCCTTGATAGTTTTGTAACACAACAATTTGTTGATTTTCCAACTCATTGTCAAGTTCATATTCTTGACATTATTTTTGCTGCTCTGGTGAAACCTTCCATCTGTCTTTCTCTGGACCTGTTTCTATCAGATCATGAGCTAATATCATTCAGTGTTAACTTAATGGTCTTTGTTGATCTTAGTTTAATACAGTAAATAATAATCGTAAGGCCTCCTGATACCCTTCTCATATATATTCTAGTGATTTACGCAATAAATTCATGACCTTCTTTAATAATAACATTGACGATATTTATCTACAATCAGTATGAGAAAGTGACTGACTCTCTGACCACTTTTAAATCATGCCTTTAAAACTCATCTGTTCAGATTTATCTTTTCCGATTCATTTTAACAGATAAATAGCTGTTTGTTGTTTGGTTTTATGATTTCACTCTGCTGTACCGGTGCCCTTGAGTGTTCTGAAAGGCCTTTAAATAACATGTATCATTATTATTATTGTGACGAGCAGTGAGAACTTTATTTTGTAGTTGATCAGCGTTTCGGCAGAGCTTTCAGCGAGAACACAACATGCTGCACATCGTCTGTTTCATTTTGGCAGATTGGAATCATTTACTAGATTCAACCCTGTTTTGGGAATAAATCCCCAAAAACTTTCCTATTTTCACTAGCTGCTGTTAAGTCATGACACTTTCTCATTGTCAAAATACTCTCATATAGTCTCAAATACTCTCATATAGTATCATATACTCTCACATACTCACAAATAGTCTCAAAATACTCTCATATAGTCTCAAATACTCTCATAAGTATCATATACTCTCACATACTCACAAATAGTCTCAAAATACTCTCATATAGTATCATATACTCTCACATACTCACAAATAGTCTCAAATACTCTCATATAGTATCATATACTCTCACATACTCACAAATAGTCTCAAATACTCTCATATAGTATCATATACTCTCACATACTCACAAATAGTCTCAAATACTCTCATATAGTATCATATACTCTCACATACTCACAAATAGTCTCAAAATACTCTCATATAGTATCATATACTCTCACATACTCACAAATAGTCTCAAAATACTCTCATATAGTATCATATACTCTCACATACTCACAAATAGTCTCAAATACTCTCATATAGTATCATATACTCTCACATACTCACAAATAGTCTCAAAATACTCTCATATAGTCTCAAATACTCTCATATAGTATCATATACTCTCACATACTCACAAATAGTCTCAAATGCTCTCATATAGTCTCAAATACTCTCATAAGTATCATATACTCTCACATACTCACAAATAGTCTCAAAATACTCACAAATAGTCTCAAAATAATCTCATATAGTCTCAAATACTCTCATATAGTATCATATACTCTCACATACTCACAAATAGTCTCAAATACTCTCATATAGTCTCATATACTCTCACATACTCACAAATAGTCTCAAATACTCTCATATAGTCTCATATACTCTCACATACTCACAAATAGTCTCAAATACTCTCATATAGTATCATATACTCTCACATACTCACAAATAGTCTCAAATGCTCTCATATAGTCTCAAATACTCTCATATAGTATCATATACTCTCACATACTCTCATATAGTATCATATACTCTCACATACTCTCATATACTCTCATATAGTATCATATACTCTCACATACTCTCATATACTCTCACATACTCTCATATAGTATCACATACTCTCAAATAGTCTCAAATACTCTCATATACTCTCGAATTCTCTCATAGTCTCGAATACTCATATACTTTCATGTACTCTCACATAGTCTTAAATACTCTCACATACTCTCATATAGTCTCAAATAATCTCATATATGCTTATATAGTCTAATATACTTTCAATAATCTCACATAGTCTCAAATACTTTCATATACTCTTAAATACTCTCATATAGTCCCAAATACTCCAATATAGTTTCAAATACTAACATATTGTCTCACATACTCTCACATACTCTCACATACTCTCACATACTCTCATATACTCTCACATACTCTCATATACTCTCACATACTCTCACATACTCTCACATACTCTCATATAATCTCACATACTCTCACATACTCTCATATACTCTCACATACTCTCACATATTCTCACATACTCTCACATACTCTCATATACTCTCACATACTCTCATATACTCTCATATACTCTCATATACTCTCACATACTCTCATATACTCTCACATACTCTCATATACTCTCACATACTCTCACATACTCTCATATACTCTCACATACTCTCATATATTCTCACATACTCTCACATACTCTCACATACTCTCATATACTCTCATATACTCTCACATACTCTCATATACTCACTTACTCTCACATACTCTCATATACTCTCATATACTCTCATATACTCTCACATACTCTCATATACTCTCACATACTCTCATATACTCTCACATACTCTCACATACTCTCACATACTCTCATATAATCTCACATACTCTCACATACTCTCATATACTCTCACATACTCTCACATACTCTCACATACTCTCATATATTCTCACATACTCTCACATACTCTCATATACTCTCACATACTCTCATATACTCTCATATACTCTCATATACTCTCACATACTCTCATATACTCTCACATACTCTCATATACTCTCACATACTCTCATATACTCTCATATACTCTCACATACTCTCATATATTCTCACATACTCTCACATACTCTCACATACTCTCACATACTCTCATATACTCTCATATACTCTCACATACTCTCATATACTCACTTACTCTCACATACTCTCATATACTCTCATATACTCTCATATACTCTCATATACTCTCACATACTCTCACATACTCTCATATACGCTCACATACTCTCATATACTCTCACATACTCTCAGATACTGTCAAATATTTCTAAAGCAGAACGTTTTATTTTTTAATTATATTAATGATGTTAAGAAATGGAATCTACAGTGCACTGGAAATTTAGTGAGATCCTCACAGTGGTCTTGGTCGGTCTTGAGATAAATGCCTGAATTCTCTTAGTTTAAGACCAAGACAAGACCAAATCCAAATGCATTTGATTGTGAGACAAGGCCGAGACATTTAAAGATTGGTCTTCAGACAGGGCTCAAATAGTTTTACAACATCCAAAATCATCTCCACTGTTTTGAGGATCCAGGTTGTTGTGGCTGCACCAGACAGCCAGCTGTTAAATCTCAGTTCTGTATGCAGACTCATTAGATTAGATTAGATTAGATTTAACTTTATTGTCATGCAAGGTACATGAAATGCAGTTCGTGTAAATGTCTGCAGGACAGTTGAACTGTTTTTTGTTATTAATACAAGTTCATTTCAATTCATGAAAATGTAAACAGAAGGTTAAAAATGTAACGTTCAGAGAATGTGTGTGTGCACGTTTCTTTAAAACCTCGTGATGTACACGTGATGCCAGTGTTTGTGCGCGGGACTATGGAATTATGGGTCAGAGCGTAGCAACGACATGGACACGTTAACATGCTGATATGAACGGCTCAAAGGCGCACACGTTTTCATGGTGCCTCAAGAGAGAACGAGTGAGAGCATGTAAATAAATTCAAACGACATCAGAAAGATGCGTGGACTTTATTTTATTGAACCAGTGCAGCTACCGTTAGCATTAAACCAGTAAGGGTATGAGGTCTATGTTTACAGGGATGAGGGTGAATAATGCACAGTAGGTAATAAATAATACAAAGGGTATATAGTGATATATATATTTGACAGAGGAGTCTGTGGAGGTGCAGTGATTGGGGTTTAGTGAGAAGAGCAGTTGAAAGTGCAGCTGTTTGACATGAATTTCTCCACTCTTGCTATTTGTTGGCCGTCAGAAAGCTGGTGATCCACTGACAAAAAGAGCATTTTTGTGATGATATGTACATAAGGCTAAACTCAAGGACACGAACAGGATCCTTAAATAAGTCCCAGATGTTGCCCTTCAGAAAGGCCAACACCAGTCTCCCAAATGACTTCATGGCATTTCTTTGGTATGGAGATGATGGTGGAGCGTTCGAAGCAGGCTGAGACTTTGCACAGCTTCAGTGATGGTGCTTTGCTTCTTGTTTGTTTCCTGAAGACCTTAAACACATCATCTTCACCGATCCGAAGTGCACCAGGAGGGGAGAGGGGGGCTGCTGCTATAGGTGTTGATGGTCGTCAAATAAACGAATTCTAAGAAATTATTTTCAAATCGTAGTCACATTTCAGCTCATTAATGATTTTACTTTTCCCCCCACAATATTTCAATCTGTTTTGTATTATTTGCTCTTGATGATGTCCCTGTATCATTCAAATGTTCTTGAAGAAATAAATGAAGTGCAATAGGTTTCAGCTTTTTTTTTTTTGTGGTAGAAACTCACATTTGCACGTTTAAGTATTGATCTGCGTTCTCCAACGCTCTTGAATACACTGTGTAGCGCTTCAATTCGTACTCCGTGTTTTTAGAAGGTGAATCTTTCCTAGAACGCTTTGTCACAGAGTAAAACATGTTTTCTGAAACCTTGTACTTGGTGTATTCCACCTGCTGCTTTAGCGACAGGGGACTGGGGAATGATGGTAGGACCTGAGGATGTTCCTCAATACTATTTGAGGTAGAGATGAGAGGTGGAGCAGAGTAACGGGCGGCGATCAGGTTAATGGTCTCAACCCATATTTTTTGCTCTTCTTCACTCTCAGCCTTGATGTAGAAAACTCTGGAGTCTGCCGTCTTGAGACACAGGACATTCGACATGTTTTTGTGCATCTGAGGGTAAGCCAGTGCATGATGCAGTCTAATAGTAATCTTTTCTTTCTTGAAGTACTTTTTGTATTTAGTCTGCACTTCGTCTAACTGCAGAACCATGCCTTGTAGAACTGCACTAAAGGGCTTCCATGATCTCCTGTCTATTCTGGTTCTTTTCCTATTCCCATCCATAACTCTTTTGCAAATGAGATAACCAGTTTTGGGCTGAACTGTGATGGGAGGCTCTTCTTCAATTTGCTGAGGTCTAGATTTTATATTTCTGGCACATAGAGGAGATTTCTTGATACATTTATAGACGAATTTCAGCAATTCCACGTCGTACACAATTCTTTTACTTATTGAATTCAGATTCACTGTAAATTCTTTAAAGGTCATTTTCTTCCCTTTATTGCCCCCATAGAAATCAGTGTTCAGTAGAATCATAGCACAGCAAAGGTTGTACAATGCATTTTGGAGCCTTAGTGGTCTTTCATTACACTTAAGGTACCAGATAGTAAAGTACTTTATAAGCAGATGCTGCAATTCAAGTTCATCTTCTGGCCAAAGCACTTGGAGGAACAGTCGAAAAGCAGAATCAATAAACATTGTTACAAAGTCGAAATGGCTTGCATACGCCTTCACTGTGACCTCAGCCAATTCCAGATCATAAGCCAGTTGCTGAATAAACTCAGGCCTTCTAAAATCTTTAATGTGTCGCATATATCTGGCCAGGTTTCTCCTCCTCAAAACACATTTTTTCTTTTCCCAGAATAATCTCGCACTCTGGATCGTTTCAAAGATGTCCTCCTGAATGTCTTCCACAACCTCTTCCTGTTCTGATGATTCAGGTGCAACTTCTTCCCGTTCTGATAATTCAGTTGCAACACTTTCCTGTTCTGATTCTCCACTTGAAACCTCTTCCTGTTCTGAGGATTCAGGTGCAATTACTTCCTGTTCTGATACTCCATTTTCAATTACTTCCTGTTCTGATACTCCATTTTCAAATTCTTCCTGTTCTGATTCTCCACTTTTAAATTCTTCCTGTTCTGATGTTCCACTTGAAACTTCTTCCAGTTCTAATGATTTAGTTGCAGCTTCTTCCTGTTCTGGTTCTCCACTTGCAACTTCTTCATTTTTATCAGTGCCTGACTGTGCTGGCAATGTTTTCAAATCTGGTTGCATTCTTATCGAATTCACCAAATCACACACTACCCTCGATCATGACCTAATGAGAGAGGCGTGTGTTCTGCTGCTTATATGGGCCCCGGATACGTCACAGAGTCCGTGGCCACGCCCCGCCCCCCATTACGCATTATCGCGTCCTCAGGCAGCCCGCGAGACTTCAGCCCAATTCCCGAACTGTATTCTCGCGAGACACGGAGAGTCACGTGATCATAGACGTATAACTCCATAGATTTCCCATTTGCCGCTTGCTCGCACGTCCCCTGTCCGCCATCTTGGTTCGGCCAAAAGTTCCGTGTAAACAAATGCAGCGAAACAGAAGCGCAAAAACCAAAACAAAAAAAACCCTCCAGTTATTTACAATCTCGATAGTTATACTAGATATAAAATGATTTGATAATGAATTGTGAAAGCTCACACTTGTCTTGTAATATATATGTGTGGCTTTTTTCACAATTTAAATTAAATTAATTAAATTGACAATAAATAAAAAAAAAGCCTTGTAAGTAAAGAAAAGTATTTTCTGGGTTTAACCTCAACATTTGAACTATTCTTGTGCTTTGGGTCAGAACATCCCTCATTCCCTTTAGTGTGAAAAATAGAAATGTGCATTTAACTAATAGTTCATCATTTAGAAAATAGTACAAACCAACAATTACAAATCAAACTATATTATATTACAATATTAATATTATAATATGCATTAATATTTACAGACATATTTTCCAAAACACAATAACAGAGATAGTTGACGGATTCATTATGGAAATGCATGAGTGTGATTACAGTTCAACATTGCATTAAATCGAACATTATTTTCCCAGCCAACATGTCCATGTGGACCCCATGTGGGTTTTATCTGGGTTATATGGGCATCATGTGGGCATGGGGTCAGAGTGGGCACTTTGATGGGCTGAATGTGGGCCCCAGTTTGGCTGCCTATTTTGTTTATTCGAGGGCCGTGTATGGGCCACATTTGGGGTATATTTATCTATATTTCTCAAAAGAAATCTATCATTCAATCATTCAATTAATGATAAATTCAACTGATATGTTTTTTGCGTGTTTTATAACCTCAAAAGGTTGATATATATATATATATTTATTAACAATAACATGATATGACCTTAAAAAAAAAAAAAAAAAAAAAAAGAATTCGGTTGTGCAGCTCCACACAGAGTCTCTCCTTGGCTCCTGTGTCTCCCACTTTCTCATTCTGAAGAAACGGTCATCACACACTGGAGCACCTGACCTGACCTGGATAACATGACATCTCTGTCACTGTAAGACATTTTCACATTTTACTGTTGTTTTTATTTAATGTATACTTCTGAAAGATTTGTGGTAATTAAAGTTACAGGCACGATATACCGAAGGTCAGTACGGTAATTTAATAATCGATCTGTGTTCAAGGCCCCACTAATTATTCTAAACATTAATCACAACAAAGCCTGAAATTCACCATATTGATGCATTTAACTTTTTAATGGTATTGTGTAATTTTTACATCATTTACTCAGATCAGTTAACAGTTTGGGCAAATGGTGGATTAGAAGGTGCTTACAACCTTGTGATTTTTTGTCTTTTTTTTTGTTGTTCTGATAGTCTTATGCTCATGTAACTTGCATGCTTTATACATACAAATAATGGGTTATGCCCTGGTTGATGCAGTAGCGTGCTCTACTTCATATTAATTTTTTTGCTTTACTGGTAGCCGCAGCAGATCCTTTGCGGAAAACTGTCAGTAAGAAAGAGCTGGAGACAGCGCTTGGTAAATGGTTCACAAATGCAAGAGACAGAGAAGGCAAGCGTGCTTTGAGAGCACAGCAGGACCATGATCGGAGGGCAGTACAGCCGGAAGTATAAGTCATATAACCTTATAGCTAGGGCTATAAGACCTTTTTACACATTCTGAGTTGAAGTCATTTATTTTTCACAGTTCAAATACTCAACCATGTAATTTTAAACATAGAACAGCACATAAAATCAACTAATATTAGTTATTTGTTTGGTCAGGCACAGTTTTACATTGTAACTAAGGTTTGAAATGGTTTGACAGTGAATTTTCCATAGTAGCACATTAAGTTCACCCACAGAAATCAATGATGAAATTAATAAATGGGACCCAAATCTCACCCACTGTGGTCCCACAACCCCATAAAGGGGCCATTTGTGGGCTGACCCATGATTGAGTCATTTGGGCCCCATATAATGAACACCTATACGGGTCCCACTTGGAGCCCACCATGGACCCATCAGTGGCCCCGCTGGGCTAACACACATGGGGCCCATGTGGAGCCAATGGACAAATTTCTCTGGGCCCCATTTGGGTTGCCCATGCAGGGCCCAAGTGACAGACCATCAAAAACATACAGTATTTACATACAAAACACAGAGCTACATCACACAACATAGAGCTACATACAGAACATAGAGCTACATGGCATGACATAGAGCTACATACAGAACACAGAGCTACATACAGAACACAGTGCTAGATCACTGAACATAAAGCTACATACAGAACACAGAGCTACATCACACGACAGAGCTACATACAGAACATAGAGCTACATACAGAACACAGAGCTACATACAGAACACAGAGCTACATCACACGACATAGAGCTACATACAGAACACAGTGCTACATCACACAACATAGAGCTACATACAGAACACAGAGCTACATTGCACGACATAGAGCTACATCACACAACATAGAGCTACATACAGAACACAGAGCTACATACAGAACACAGAGCTACATAAAAGAACATAGAGCTACATCACACGACATAGAGCTACATACAGAACACAGAGCTACATTGCACGACACAGAGCTACATGCAGAACACAGAGCTACATACAGAGCACAGAGCTACATCACACAACATAGAGCTACATACAGAGCACAGAGCTACATCACACGACATAGAGCTACATACAGAACACAGAGCTACATCACACAACATAGAGCTACATACAGAACACAGAGCTACATTGCACAACATAGAGCTACATACAGAACACAGAGCTACATCACATGACATAGAGCTACATACAGAACACAGATCTACATCTAGCGGTAATGTACTATGTGTTAGCAGACAGATCAGCCCCTTTAAGAAGGTAGTGGATGGAGGTAAGACGAGTGACTGAGGCAAACATCATGACAGGCATCAAGAGTGAGTCATAGACAGATGTGGTGGAGAGAACTTAGATCAGATAATCAGAATCAGATAATAAATAAAACGGAAATAATGTAAGTTATGTATTCTTTCTGTGCGGCTCCCCTGACTTCCTCAGACAACTCTCTCCTTTGCTTTCACCAGTTCATGTTCAGCACGGCATGTAACACTGATTAAAGAATACAATTCGCTTGAAACATAACTATAATCCTCTTTAATATTTATGTATTTTTTTAAGGGGGACCTACTTTCCGCAGAAGTCCATCATATTCCGTCCCAGCAAGAAAATGAAGCTGTGATTTAATGTACCTTCATTAGAAACAAGTTTATAAATTTTCAGATATTAAATATGAAAAGGATCTACAGACGTTTCTAGAATTCTTTTTTCACATTGTCATTATGGGGCAGTGAGTGATTAATGAAAACAAATCAATTTGTATCAGACTGCAACATAACACAATTAAAAAAAAGTGAACAGGATCTGAAGAGTTTCAGAATGCAGTGTACTGTGACTTAATTGTGTATTTACTGTGTTCTTCATAATAATGCCAATATCACTATATTGATTAATGAGTAAATGCAGAAATGGATCAGTGTTCAATCGTCAACTAAATGAATTCTACTGAAGTTTTTCAAATCATTGTGTCACCTTTTGGCTCATTTACAATTTCACCTATTATTAGGTTTGGATTATGTACATTTTTACTACAGCAGCGACATTGTATTGGACACACACATGAACAAATCAGACATCACTGCGCCATTTAAGGACCTTTATTTCTATCTAGAACAAGTGAAAAAAATTTAAAAGGTTTCAGCTGTTTGCTTTTTTTTGCAGTAGGATCTCTTTGAGTCTCAAATTTGAGTCTCGAACAGGCTTCTCCAACGCTCTCACATACGTCGTGTAGCGCTTCACCTCCTGCTCTATGTAATCTGAAGGTGACACATCCTTCCTAAAAGACACTGTCTTATAGTAGGACATGTATTCTGAAACCTTCTGTAACTGGTCCTTGGTGTACTCGAGCTGCCGCTCCAGAGGCAGACGACTAGAGAATGTTGGTAGGACCTGAGGGCAATGTGTCTTTGTGTTCGAATAAGAAGTGAGAGGAGGAGCGGAGTAACGTGCGGCGATCAGGTTAATGGTCGCGACCCATAACCTCCGTTCTACTTCACTATCGGCCTGGAAGTAGAAAACTCTGGAGTCTGCAGTCTTGAGGTACAGGATATGAGGCTTGTTTTTGTATTCCAGAGGGTAAGCCACTGCATGATGCAGACTAATGGTAATGTTTTTGCAATGTAATTCTTCACCGTCTATATGCAGAACCATGCCTTTTAAAACTGCATTGAAGGACTTCCATGATCTCCTGTACATCATGGTTTTTCTTCCATTCTCATCCATAACTCTTTTGCACATGAGATGACCAGTTTTGTGGACTTTGGTGTTAGACTTTTCTTCAATGTCCTGAAGTCTAGATTTGACTCTGCAGACGTGCAGTGGATTCATTTTGATCGATTTATAGATGTGCTTCAGCAAATCCACAGAGTAATGAAAATTACCAGAGACACTATTCAGGTTGTCTATAAATTCTTCACAGGTCATTTTTTTCCTCTCTTTCTGACCCCCGTTAAGATCAGCGTTCAGTATAATCATAGCCCAGCTCAGGTTGTACACACCCTGGTGGAGGTAGAGGGATCTTTTGTTACGCTTAAGGTACCAGAGAGAGAAGTACCTTATGAACAGATGCTGCAGTTGAATTTCATCTTCTGGCCAAAGCACTCTGAGAAAAAATCGGAGAGCCACATTTATAGACATTGATGTGAAGTTGAAGTAGCTTACATACATCCTCACTGTGGCATCAGCTAATTCCTGATCATTACTCAGCTGCCGAATCATCTCAGAACTTCTAAAATCTTTAATGTGGTAGTAATGTGGTAATGTGGCCAGGTTTCTCCTACTCAAAAGACTTTTTTCTGCTTCCCAGAATAATCTCGCTTGCTGGATTTTTTCACAGATGACCTCCTGAATGTCTCTCTCAGCTTCTTCCTGTCCTGATGCTCCAGGTGCAACTTTTACCTGCCCTGATGCTCCAGGTGCAACTTTTACCTGCCCTGATGCTCCAGGTGCAACTTTTACCTGCCCCGATGCTCCAGGTGCATCTTCTACCTGTCCAGATGCTCCAGGTGCATCTTCTACCTGTCCAGATGCTTCAGGTGCATCTTCTACCTGTCCAGATGCTCCAGGTGGAACTTCTACCTGCCCTGATGCTCCAGGTACAACTTTTACCTGCCCGGATGCTCCAGGTGCATCTTCTACCTGTCCAGATGCTCCAGGTGCAACTTCTACATGTCCTGATGCTCCAGGTGCAACTTCTACCTGCCCTGATGCTCCAGGAGGAACTTCTACCTGTCCTGATGCTCCAGGTGCAACTTCTACATGCCCTGATGCTCCAGGTGCAACTTCTATCTGTTCATCAGTGCCTGGCTGCGTTAGCTGTTTTTTTGAGTCTGATGACAGACTGCTGTTTGTTACTGTTTGTAAGAGCTCCATCCCTTTATGCTTTCACTCACGGCTCAGCCATAATGTGAGAAGGGGCGTGTGTGTGCAGCTGTTTACAACTGCTCGGATCGCTTACGTCACAGAGCTCATGACCACGCCCCCCGTCCGAGCGTCTGAGACAGTCCGCGAGATTTCGGCCCAATTCCAGAACTGTGTTCTCGCGAGACACGAAGAATCACGTGGTCACGGACTATAGCGAGGAGAGATCCGAATCCGTTTTCCGATTCGAATCCTTCTGAATCACTCAGTGAATGGATCCGAGAGTCACTTGAGTCAATTGAGTCATTTGAGTTGGTATCGATTCTGCCTGCTTTTTCAATAGAATTCCGCTAGAGTACAAAAAAAAAAAAAACTAGTCAAAAGTCCCTCAGATCCCTTCATGTTTCTCCAGGACTCGCACCGAATCCGTGATTTTGAGTCTCTTGAGTTTCTAACTGTAACCCACTCGAAAATAGCCTATTAACAGGATTATGTTATTCTAGTTTAATATCTGATCTCTTGATTGCTTTTAGTTATGTTTTCCCTACACACCGTAATTGTCCAATAGGTGGCAGCAGTGGCGCTGCACAGAAAAATAACTGCTACACTGATTCTTGGTAGTCATGGGCGATACTGCAAAATTTAGTATCGATCCGATACCAAGTAAATACAGGCCAATATCGCCGATATCGATACCGATACCGATACTTTTTTTTTTTTTAGCGCACAATCTAAATTACCTTTACTTTCTTGCGTAGCGAATATCACTGTATCACTATAAAGTGATTGCATACTTTTGTTAATCTGAATACATCTGTGTTTTGTGATGTGATTTGCTCTGTAATTGGTCATGTGTAAGGTTAACAAAAAATAAGACATTTTCAAATAAAAAAAAGTATATTATTGTAATAAACTATGCAAACATCACAACAGCAAGGAAATTACAATAACAGTAATAAAATTAGCAGAAAAGCTGAACAATACTATTAAATATACATTAAACAACAATATAGTAACAATTATTTCTCCCTTTAACTGTACTTATTTTGCGTTAACAAAAAATAAAGTGCACAAAATTATTACTAGAAAATAAAGCAGCTGTTTTAACAACAAATTAAATAATTTCCTATTTAAAATACTGCCTTATCTTATGAACAAAGTACACACCATATTTAATATTTAAAAAAAAGTTGAGAACTACTAAGCTACAGATTTTTGTTGAGAAACAATAACATATTTACATGTTTCCCTTTCAGTAAAATACCTCCACACAGCGCTCCGTTTTTTGTCTGCTGGCTCCATGATACCACGCACTCGCGAGTCGCGCTCTTTCTGCAAATTCACCATCGGACACGTGAGGCAGAAGAGCAGAGGGTGTGAAGGATCATTTGGCCTGCAACACGAACTAATTCTACTTACCAATTCTTCATTGCATCGTACAGATAAGCGCGAGATCCCACCACACTAAAAAAAAAAACCATACTACCCGGGTAGATGGACTTTGGTTTATTATTTTGAAGTTATTTCATCAGAGCTCTGAGGTCATTTTATTTTATATTTTCCCAATTTGTGTGAAAAAATTGAAGAAAAAGAGGAATATTGATTTCACAACAAAGAAAACATAAACAAGGTCATACTGGTTGATATCTGATGTTCAATAAATGCCGGCTATATGTTCTGAGTAAACTATCCTGGTACTTTCATTTGTCTACTCCTCTTGTGAAAAGTTCCTTAGAAAGGCAGCACTTCACTCTACATTATAATAAGTGCCCCTTACATAATTTGGCGAGCCAGCAGCCAGGAGGAGAAATTACATTAAATTAGTATTTGTTTACATTGCCGGTTAAACCTGATTATTGACCCACTGTAATATTTTTTTTATTGTTAACATTTTTTTCAGTTTGCTTTTGTAAAATTGTGTCAAATTCAATGCAGTCATGGATACTGAACAAGAGTATGGTGTGAATTTGAAAATGGCTGTGTACGTTGAGGGTATTACAACAACTGATACTGATGAACAGATAACTGAATCCTGTTTAGCTTTTGGGCCTGTGAACAAAGTTCTTAGGGTAAGGCAGACAGGACAAGAGAATGGAGTTAAAGCTCTAGTTGAGTTTGAGTCTGAGCAATCAGTCATAGACCTAACTCCTAAACTCCCACAATATCTACCTAGTGTTAGAGATCCTAACATTATGTGGCATATAGATAGGGCTTATAAAGCAGCTCCTACTCCTGAGAAATCCCTACCCACAGTGCGAGCAGAGCTCCTGGACTCAAGTAACAGTTCAAACTCTGATAGTGAGGCAGATTCTGATGACAGTGGGACCCCTTTAGGACCCGTAAAATCCTAGAAAGCCTGCTTCCACCAGCCTCTGAATTAATTAGGCAGCTAGGCCCAGATGCAGCTCCTCGTGATTATGTGAAGCTCCTCGACTCAGCATATGGGTTAGTTGAAGATGGGGAAGAAATCTTCGCAAGGTTCCTTAACACTCATCAAAACACAGGAGAGAAAGCCTCAGAATACCTGCAGCGGTTACATGTGCTGATCACTACAGCTATGAAGAGGGGTGGCATTGTGAAAGCAGACGCCAATAAACAGCTGTTGCGACAGTTTCGGCGTGGATGTTGGGACCAGTCCCTTATTCTGGCACTGCAATTAGGGCTTAAAACAGAAAACACGCCTGATTTCTCTGATTTCCTGCTACAAGTTAGAACAGAGGAAGACAGGAGAACTACAAAGCAAGATCGCATGCAACGCCATTTAGGGAGCACAAAGCCCAAATCCTCTATGAATATGCAATTTGTGCATGAACCGCCTTTCTCTGATGATGCAAGTGCAAATGTCCTCCAGACATACATCACAGAAACTGAAGCTTTACGGAAACAAGTCTCTGAACTAAAAATGCAACTTACCAAAAAGAAAGATCTAAGGAGGCAAAAGCATGCTAGCAAAATCCAGAATTCAGCTCAAGAAACCCCCTCAGTTAGGGTAGCTGAAATTCAAGCCCATCAAACAGCGTCAAAACCCAGGCCAAAGGCTTGGTTCTGTTTCAAATGTGGCAATGATGGCCATTTAGCAAGACAGTGTGAAAATCCCCCAAATAAGCTGTTGGTTGATCAGAAATATAAAGAACTCAAAGCAAGACAAAATGAATGGGAAACTAAATATGACCATTTAAACTGGACAGGGTCGCAGTGGAGGGACTAACTGCACCCGGAAATAAAATGAAATGTCCCACACAAAACGAAGGCACGAAAATAGTTTTCTGTGAAGCACATTCCTCAACTCGGTCATTAGATGGCGCTCTCCCAAGAGGGTTGATAGGGCCAAAATGTACATCAACTGTTGTAGTTGAAGGAGTTCAGTGTGATAGCCTTCTAGATTCAGGTTCCCAGGTTAGCACAATTTCAAAGTCCTTCCATGACCGTTACCTTTCACAGCAGCCCATTTTCCCCATCCAAGACCTATTAGACATAGAAGGTGCTGGTGGTCAGGAAGTACCCTATCTAGGTTACATCCAAGTCAACATAAACTTTCCAGAGCACATCATGGGGAAACCTGTAAAGATTCTTACCTTAGCACTTGTCGTGCCTGACCACAGAACAAACATGGACGTCCCCTTGTTGATAGGCACCAACACACTGGACCCACTGTATGAAAAGTGAGATGACTGCGTAAAATATGGAACCAACGGTGGTCAATGTTCCCCACTTGTGAAACATTTATATCAAAGATTCAAAATAAATCAACAAAATGGTAGAATTGGGACTGTGAAGCTACAGAGCAAAAAGAGTGTCATCATTCCTGCAGGTGAAAGAGTGGCTTTAACTGGATGCGCCAAGCATGTCCCAGTAGCTACCAATGCTCCCCTTATAGTAGAGCCCCCCCAATCCAACCTACCTGCTGGTCTCTTGTTCTGTAGCTACGTCATGACAAGCCCGCCATTTCCATCCTTCAAGATGCCTGTTTTGGTGAAAAATGAGACCGCACATGACATTAAAATATCAGCAGGTCATAGCATTGCTGAGTTATCTTTTCCTAAATCTGTGTCATCCTTACCAGGTCATGATGACAGAGTCACATTGAGTGAACCATCCCACCTGACTCCATTCTTCACGACGTGCAACTCCATGCATGTGTCTAATTCAGGTGAACTCACCTTTGACTTTTCAGACTCTCCCTTGTCTGAGGAGTGGAAGGAGAGAATCACCAGGAAGTTGAATTCAATGTCAGACGTTTTTGCACTCAACGACCTTGATTTCGGTCATACCACTGAAATCAAACACAGGATACGCTTGTCAGATCCATCTCCATTTAAACAGAGGCCCAGACCAATTCACCCATCTGATTATGAGGCTGTCAGACGTCATTTAAGAGAGCTTCAAGATGCTAACATCATACGTGAGTCAGAAAGCCCCTTCGCTTCGCCAATTGTTGTGGTGAAGAAAAAGAACGGTGATATTAGGCTATGCATCGATTACCGAAAACTGAATAGACAAACCATCAAGGACGCATATGCTTTACCCAACATAGAAGAAGCCTTCTCAGCCTTGAATGGGTCCAAGTGGTTCTCTATTATGGATCTCAAGTCTGGCTACTATCAAGTAGAAATGGAGGAGGGGGACAAGTGCAAAACAGCTTTTGTGACACCTATGGGGTTCTGGGAGTTTAACAGGATGCCACAGGGAGTTACAAATGCCCCCAGTACTTTTCAGAGAGTAATGGAAAGGTGTATGGGTGGAATGAACTTGAGAGAAGTCTTAGTCTTTCTTGATGACGTTATCGTTTTCTCTGCTACACTTGAGGAACATGAAGATCGATTACTCAGAGTTCTCCAGAGGTTGAAGGAATTTGGCTTAAAGCTTTCACCTGAGAAATGTCAATTTTTCAGAACATCTGTTAAATACCTCGGTCATGTTGTGTCTGCTACTGGGGTAGAGACCGACCCAGCCAAGATAGCTGCTCTGACGACGTGGCCTAGGCCTAATAACATCAAAGAGCTGAAGTCTTTCCTTGGATTTGCCGGCTATTATAGGAGGTTCATAAAGGACTATTCCAAAATTGCAAGGCCTCTGAATGACTTAACAGCTGGTTACCTGCCACCAAAAAGGAAGTCAGCCTCCTCACATAGCAGCTCAACACGTCCCTCAAGTGTAGATTTCAGAAGACCGTTTAATGAGAAATGGACATCAGCCTGTGAAGATGCATTCAAGACTCTCATTCAAAAGCTCACAACAGCTCCGATTCTTGGGTTTGCCGACCCGAAGAAGCCTTACGTCGTACATACAGATGCAAGCACTCATGGTCTTGGTGCGGCCTTATATCAAGAGCAGGATGGCAAATTGAGAGTGATAGCCTATGCGAGCAGGGGACTCAACCGCTGTGAACGAAGATACCCTGCACACAAACTTGAATATCTCTCTTTAAAGTGGGCTGTCACAGAGAAATTTTTTGATTATCTCTACGGAGCGAAATTCACTGTTGTGACAGACAACAACCCACTAATATATGTACTGACGACTGCCAAGCTTGATGCTGCAGGCCACCGCTGGCTGGCTGCCCTTTCCAGCTTTGACTTTAACATTCAGTATAGAGCTGGGAGGAAGAACCAAGACGCAGACGGTCTCTCAAGGCGTCCACATCCTCATGACGAATACCAACCTGACTTCACTTCTCAGGATGAGGATGATCGCATTCAGCGTTTTCTTGCCCAGTTCCTACAGGACGACAGAGGGGCCGAATTTCCATCTGATGCTGTGAAGGCAGTGTGTCAGAGGCACCAGCACATCTCAGCAGCAAGTACAGAGCCGGACTTCCAAATGCTGGTACCAGTTGAATGTTTAGCAATTGAAGCCTCTGCCATTCCTGTAGGATTCTGTCAAGCTGATGTACTTGGGTCGTGTACGTTGCCGCAAATATCACTTCAAGATTGGGCACGTGAGCAAAGGCAAGATCCAGTCATCAGTAGAGTAATAGAGCTTGTCAAAGCAAGAAAGCGACTTTCATACAGGTTGAGGCGTCAGGAGGACAGAGAGGTCCAGTTGATGTTGAGAATAATGGAGCAACTTGTCTTCTCTGATGAAGTCCTATACCGAAAACGCATAAGTCAAGGTGAGCCCTTCCATCAGCTTGTCCTTCCAACGAAATACAGAAAGACAGCTCTAGAGAACCTCCATGATGCTGTCGGACACTTGGGTACTGACAGAACTTTGGACTTAGTTCGTGCCCGATTCTATTGGCCTCGTATGGCCATGGACGTGACTGAGAAAATCAGGACCTGTGAGAGATGTATACGGAGAAAGGCACGGGCTGAGAGATGCGCTCCCTTGGTGAATATAAAGACAAGCCGCCCTTTAGAGTTGGTCTGTATGGACTATCTTTCACTGGAGCCTGATGGAAAACGAACAAAGGACATCCTAGTCATTACAGACCATTTCACTAAATATGCAGTAGCGGTACCAACAGCGGATCAAAAGTCAAAAACAGTGGCAAAAGCTCTATGGAACAACTTTTTCATTCATTATGGATTCCCCGAGCGGTTGCACAGTGACCAAGGTCGCGACTTTGAATCAGCCCTGATCAAAGACCTGTGTAGGCTACTTGGTATTAAGAAGACGAGGACAACACCTTACCACCCACGTGGAAATCCCGTGGAGAGGTTTAACAGGACACTTCTTGAGATGCTGGGTACATTAGAAGAGGGAGACAAAGTGAGGTGGAGGGAATTTGTGCAGCCCCTTGTCCATGCGTATAATTGCACTAAAAATGATACTACTGGCTATTCCCCATATCAGCTGATGTTTGGTCGCCAGCCAAGACTCCCAGTCGACATTGCTTTTGGGCTGAGCCCTGAGGGAAGCAGTAAACTATCCCACTCTGAATATGTCAAGAAGTTGACGGAGAGTCTAACTGAAAGCTATCGACTGGCCACTGAACACAGTTTGAAGAATGCTTTACAGAACAAGCAGAGATTTGACCGCAAAGTGAGAGAGTCCACATTGGTAGCGGGAGACAGAGTCCTTGTGCGGAATGTCGGCATCAGAGGGAAACATAAGATCGCTGATCGATGGAGTGAAACATTATACACTGTTGTTAGACAGATCCAAGACTCCCCTGTCTATGTCGTCGTCCCAGAACACACAAGTGGACCTGAAAGAGTTTTACATAGAGACCTGCTTTTGCCATGTGGATTTCTTCCATCCACTGTCAAGGAAGTATGTCCCAGAGAGTCTAAGTCACGACAGAAACACGATCACTCACCATTTCTTGTTGATGATGGAGCTGAAGAAGATGGGGAACTGTCTGAAGAGGAGGATGAGGCCGAGTATTACTCCCTTTATGACCAACCTTCGACTTCAACTATTGCTGGACAGGATAGAGGGATTCTACAAGAAGAAACCAGACTAAAGCAAAGGTCTCATGCTGTAGAATTCACTGAAGAGGATACCCAGATGGAAAATGAGCCTGTCTCTGGAAGTCAGGAAGCTAATGTGAGTTTTGATGTCTCCACACTGAACCCTGCAGCCCCAGCATTTGAACCTGAGGATGTAAGAGGTGATAGAAATAGTGAGGCTAGTCAAGTTCGATACTCACCTGCACCTGAGATTGGACGAGCCGAAGGAAATCCTCCTACGGTTCCTGAATTGGACCTGAGTGAGCATTGTAGTCCTAGAGATGGACTAGGAATTGGATTGGTGTTGACAGAGGAAAGTGGAAATGTAAAGGAACACAACGAGGTTGCTTCTGAAGAAGAGGTGGCGTTGAGAAGATCCTCTAGGGATAAAACAGCTCCCAAAAAGCTGACCTACCCAACTTTAGGGAACCCATTAGTCACAGTTATGCACTCCATTTTAACTGGGTTAGATCAAGCTTTCTCCCAAACCCTTTCCCTTGACACTGTACCTTACATATGTCACTTAACACCCTTAACATCTGAAATAGTGTAGCATGCAACATGCAAGGATGCATGTAGATTAAGGAGGGGGGGATGTAACCCACTCGAAAATAGCCTATTAACAGGATTATGTTATTCTAGTTTAATATCTGATCTCTTGATTGCTTTTAGTTATGTTTTCCCTACACACCGTAATTGTCCAATAGGTGGCAGCAGTGGCGCTGCACAGAAAAATAACTGCTACACTGATTCTTGGAGAAGAAGACAGAAAAATCGCGAACAGCAGAACGATAGTGATTAAAAAAAAGTAAAATATTACATTTAAGAGCTAGTTAAACGGGTTTTCTCACCAAACCTACTTCTAAGGCAGGAATAATAGAGCAAAGGGTCGAAATTACGACACGTTTTTTACCTACTGGTGTGATTTTTCTCCGGTTGGTTTTTTTTTTTTTTGGGATGCAGGATTAGAGAGAGAGAGAGTTCCATTGGACAAATTCACCATCGGACACGTGAGGCAGAAGAGCAGAGGGTGTGAAGGATCATTTGGCCTGCAACACGAACTAATTCTACTTACCAATTCTTCATTGCATCGTACAGATAAGCGCGAGATCCCACCACACTAAAAAAAAAAAACCATACTACCCGGGTAGATGGACTTTGGTTTATTATTTTGAAGTTATTTCATCAGAGCTCTGAGGTCATTTTATTTTATATTTTCCCAATTTGTGTGAAAAAATTGAAGAAAAAGAGGAATATTGATTTCACAACAAAGAAAACATAAACAAGGTCATACTGGTTGATATCTGATGTTCAATAAATGCCGGCTATATGTTCTGAGTAAACTATCCTGGTACTTTCATTTGTCTACTCCTCTTGTGAAAAGTTCCTTAGAAAGGCAGCACTTCACTCTACATTATAATAAGTGCCCCTTACATAACCATGCAGGAAGTTTCCTGAACAACTCAATCAGCTACATGTTGCTACAGTTACTTGCTAACAACAACATTTTTCATTTAGTCCTTGGGTTAGTTGAGTAACTCTGCATTGTAACTCTAAGACAAAACCAAATATGTCTTAGCTGTTTCTATGGCGGAAAAAATAGATTCAATGCAATACATTTTTATTTGTATTGCGCTTTTAACAATGAACATTGTCTCAAAGCAGCTTCACACAGATAATGTGGTGATAAGTAAGTGAGTAAGATGTTCTTTATAAGTGTAAGTTTGTCCCTGATGAAGAAGCAGGTGGCGACTGTGACCAGGAAAAACTCCCCAAGACGGCATAAGGAAGAAACCTTAAGAGGAACCAGACTCACAAGGGAAACCATCCTCATCTGGGTTGCACCGAATGTCCATTTCTTACAGATAAACGATGTTGAGGTGAAGTGATGGTGATCAGATACAAACTGATTAAACAGTGTTGTGGCAATTCTGCAGGGCAAAACCAGAAATAAAATCTCCATTAAGGAACAATCGGCTGCAGTGTGATGAACCTTCATTTTGGAGTTGATCGGTTTCTCCAGGGCTTTCAGAAAGAAAACAATGAGCTACAGATAAATGGCAGTGATGTCGAATGTTTAGAAACCTTCTTTTCACAACGACTTGAAAAATATCGTGCAAATCAGATTCAATCTACAAATAATATATTGCACATAAACTCATTCTGACTGTAAGGTTACGCTGCAAACCGCCTCTAGATATTTCATAACAAATAACTTAGTGATTAAAAATTATTTTTCTGTGGAGTTTTTTTTTTTATATATATATATATATATATATATATATACTGTATATCTGAGGGGAAAAAAGGACGTCGTAAATAAATGTGTGTTGTGTCAAAGGTTTTAATTTTGCCTGTTTTATATTTATTTATATTTGTAATAAAAATTGTCAAATGGTCATGTGCTGCATTGTGTTCATTTGTGCTATAAAAAATGAATTTATATATATATGTGTGTGTGTAATATATATATATATATATATATATAAAATGTGGAAATATATTTATCCATTGATCACAAAGGCAACAGTATTGAATCTCATGTCCATTTATTTCCCAAACAATACAAGATACAATAATTGATCCAACAGCTTAGTGTAGATTTCTGATTTCGAGTATTTGAGGCTACGCTATTAGATTTCTATAACTGAAACTGTAAAACCGATCAAATATGTGACATGACATCCATGTGGTTTACATGCTGATACAATTCTTAGTGTAAATAACTAACACTAGCATGTGTAACTAGCTAAGACTTTACATTAACATCAGACACTCAATGTAAAATAACCTCTATCAGCACTAACGCCTCTCTTCATCAACGTGTCATCATAAGTCCTGACCCGGTTCTGTTCACCGCTGAAAGTACTGTTCTGCTGGATGCTTTGGCAATGCGTGTGAGCTGTTTCTTCAGACGAAAGTCCAATAAGCAAGTACCAGGTATGTCTTGTGGTGGTGAAGTGGTAAGCACTGTAGTCTTGAACATCTGAGAGCCCTGGTTCAAGTCTGACTTTTGTTTGCTATTATAGTTAAGAATAGAAATGTTAAATGTTTTTAAATCAGTTTGCTAACATGGGATGAGGCTCAATGGCATTAACTTTGCCTTTAATCTGTGCGGTTGCTGGTTTGAATCCCAGCCTGGTCTTGAATATGTGATTGTTGGGTGTTTTAGATATTTAGTAATTCTTATTTTTAAAAAAAACTTTTAACCCCATACCTTTAAATACTGACCTCCTTGGATTTGGAATATTTTAACAAAAAATTATGACAAGCCAAAAAAAACCCACCACCAACAGAGAAAGTGATGTTGACATGTTCTCAGGCAGCACACAGGAGCAGCACGTTGATGTTTACTGTGCACTGAACCTTAACCATTGGGAGCTGAAAGAAAACAACCATCTCTTACATCTACTAAATACAGCAGTCATATGTGAGACATTTTTCCGGACAAAACTCCAATAAGCAAAGCAGCCCACAGGATCTACAATGGTGCAGTGGTTAACATCATGGTCTCTGATGTACAACAACTCCAGTTCAAATCTCACCTGCAATATTTGTTTCTTTTTATAAACATAAAAAGAAAAAGAGAAAAAGTGATAAAAACAGGATGATAGTGTGAGATCTTGTGGCTCAGTTTGATGAGCTTCACCTCTGGATTAAGAGGTTGCTGGTTCGAACCCCAGCCAGGTATCCAACATGTGAACACTGGAAGGTTCTGGAAAACAGTTGCGTGGAAGGTTCAGGATAGTTGGAGGGTGTAACCCGAAACAGGGGGGCAATATCCAGGCATTCAAACCAGCAACCTCTGTGTTTAGAGGCAAGACCTTTGCCACTAAGCCACCAAGTCTCACACTTAAACCTGGGTGATGTGGGACCTTTGTTTTTAAAAATAACATTAACTAAATAAATAAATAAATAAAAAGTAATAATATTTCGCCACCAAGTGGACAAACAAGTGCACTACCTCTACAGTCTGAGCTGATCTGCTTGGCTTGATCTTAACTTCATCGTGCCTTGAGCATATCAATCCTGTAAACCTGTCATTCCTAAAGTTCTACTATAGGAAGAGAAGCAGATGCATTTTGATTGAAAGTGCACAAGTTCTGCACCAGCAGGACTGACGGAACTCTATGTCTGCTCGTTGTACAAGCTTCGAAAAATCTTTACCAAATTTAGAAGACAAAAATATTGTCAGAAGTTTGAATATCCTGTTTGGGGATAAAATATGCAAACATTTTCCAAATGAAACCTCTGTCTTCAGAATAGTTTGTGAATATGAAACAAAAAGACAAATAGTGATTAAGCAGAATGCACAACTAGCTAACACAAAGACTTAAATACGGTCTAGTTATAAGTGTGTGTGTGTGTGTGTGTGTGTGTGTGTGTGTGGTCATGCTTTGACAAACAATGGTGGTGGACCTGTAAGAAAGAAAACACCTAGTTCTTAATGGGTGCGGCGCTGCCATCTAGCGGGGAATAAAGATATTACAGGTGGGGGGCAATTACCGGCAGGATTAATTATTTAATTATTTAATTAATATTTGTGTTTTTAATTAATGTTTATGATTTTCTCTACTCTATACACATCAGTGATTAATGTCTGGCTGCCAATGCCAGTCAATAACGAACAGAAAGGTTCCCCAAGCACAACTCAGAAAAAGAATGTTGCACCCAGAGCAACAGACCAGACAGAAGAGGATATGAAGAACATACAAATGTGTATGAAAGCACAAATCCTAGCCAGGCATCTCTATCAACAAGAAGTGTACAAAATCCCTGAGTTAATTAGGCAGGCAAGTAATGATCAGGAGTTTGCAGAGGAAACAGTGAAAGCTTACGTGACGTACTTTAAGTTCGAATCGATGCCTTTCGACGAGGCTCTCCGATCGTTCCTCAAAGTCTTTTGGCCAGAGGATGAACTTAAGTTACAGCGTCTACTTATAAATCACTTCTCTCAGCAGTACATCGCGTGTAATAAGCTGCAACGCGAAGTCCTCCCCGAGCTGTACAAACTGAGCTACGCCATCATCATGCTGAACGCTGATCTCCATGGTGGTCACAAAGGGAAGAAAATGACTTGCAGTGAATTTTTAGCAAACTTGACTAGAACACATAGCAACCAGCATGAGTACAATCCGGTCCACTTAATGAAAATCTATAACTCGATTAAAACACAAAAGCTTCAAGTGTTCAGTGTAAAAACTAGATGGCAGAATACACCATGTGAGATCGACTATATTGCCAAAGCTGGTCATCTCATCTGCAAAAGAGTAATGGATGGGAATGGGAGAAAAACCAGAAAGGGCAAGAGATCATGGAAGCCCTTTACTGCAGTTCTAAAAGACATGGTTCTGCAGTTACAAAACGACATCATCGCGCACAAGATTGCCATCCGACTGCATCATGCCGTGGCTTACCCTCTGGAGCACAACAAGAGGCCCCATGTGCTGTTCCTCAAAACCGCAGACTCCAGCGTCTACTACTTCCAGACTGAGAGTGAAGAAGAGCAGAGGTCTTGGGTTGCGACTATTAACCAGATTGCTGCCCGTTACTCTGCTCCTCCTCTCACTTCTGCTTCAAGCAGCAATAAGGAAAAGCGCCCTCAGGTCCTACCAACATTTCCCAGTCCTCTGTCTCTAAAGCAACAGCTCAAGTACCTTAAGGACCAGTTAAAGAAGTTTTCAACACATGACATGGTTGATTTTACAGAATTGCAGAATAGAGAAGACACTTTACCTTTTGATTATATGCAGCAGGAAGTGATGCGCTACACAACGTATGTGAGCGCGTTAGAGAAGCCTGTTAAAAAATCCTGACTGAAGCAACGTTGGCATAAGTACAGTGGGGCAAAAAAGTATTTAGTCAGCCACCAATTGTGCAATTTATCCCACTTAAAAAGATAAAACTGTGGGAGCAATTATTAAAAAATAGAACCCATGGGGTCAAAATGATCACAAGAAAGGTGAGCAAAAATTCCAGAACCACACATGGGGACCAGGTGAATGACCTGCAGAGAGCTGGGACCAAAGTAACAAAGGCTACCATCAGTAACACACTACCCCACCAGGGACTCAAATCCTGCAGTGCCAGACGTGTCCCCCTGCTTAAGCCATGTTCGGGCCGTCTGAAGTTTGCTAGAGAGCATTTGGATAGACAAATATTTACGCTTTATGCAAATGTTTATTTTTAGTGAAACCGAACTCAACATGGAGCATACAGACAAAAACTTCTTGTGAATGTTTTAAATGTAAATATGGTGGTTTAAATGACGTAATTCATCTGGACACCAAACGGAACCTTTGCTGTGTTTCCACACGGACGGTTAATGAGGTGATACCTCAAGTCATATCTTGAAGTCAGAACTTCAACTTTGACCCGAATCTTTTAAAACAAGTCTCTTCTGTATATCTGAACTTCTACTTAGGTGAAGGACATGTGGACTTTTGTCCCCTCTGTATTTGAGTAAAGAAAGGACAGAATAAACGTGTGTTGCGTTGAATTTTTAATTTTGCCTTTTATATTTATACATTTACATTTTGCCTAGAAATTCTCAAACAGAAATCGCAAGTTGCTAAAATTATTGCCATTAAAATTAATTGTTATTAACGCATTCATTTTGACAGCTTTGATTGATATATTAATACAAAACGAATTTCAAATGTTGTTCTCTAATGAATGTAACCAGGCTGAAGATCCACCATATAGAACACAAGCAGAGAAAAGATGATAATGATCATGTGATCAGGAATGTGTCTGTTCTCAGTCATGTTCTCATCACTGACTCCCTCTGTCTCATCCACGTTAACCCCAGACTTCCTACTGCCTTCTGCCTGCTCATTGTGAGCTTCATAAACTAGTCTACGTCTGTGGTGTGTGAGAGACAGGAAATGATACAGCAGTGGTAGATTAAAAAAGCTGCACAATTACAGGAAATTGCTTGATGGGCTAAAGAGCAACGATGGGCAATGAAAAGAAAAAATATTGACATTTCACCAAATAGATTAAAACTAAAGTAACGAGTCTGTTTTTGAAAATGTAAGAAGTAGAAAGTACAGATATTTGTGTAAAAATGTAATTAGTGAAAGTAAAATAGTCTACTTAAGTGCAATAACAAAGTATTTGTACTAAAGAAACATTTGATTTATTTGGGTCACAAAAAAACCCCTAAAGCTTATTTAAATGATGATTCTAATGATTGATTTATTGATATGTGTGTCTAAAACAGTGGGTATCAAAGTGTGGGCCACGGCCTTTTAGTGGGGCATGAAGACATGACAGTCATTAATGCAAGTTAATTAAAACAACATCAAAAGTGAAACTATTGTGCAAAAATAATGGTTTACTGTCGGCAAGTTAACTGCCAATAAACACACTTTAACAGAGAGAGAGGCAGTGGTGCAGAGGTGGAAAGAGTAATAAAATATTTTACTGGAGTAAAAGTACTGCTAATTCAAGAGTTTTTTCAAAAGGGGGTCTTTAATGGTTTTTGAGACACATGCATGTTCATCTTGTTTCTATGCAGCAAACTGAAAATAAAGGTCAAAATCAAACGAATGACGGGAAGAATGTTCTGTGGACAGATGTGTCCAAATTTGACAATTTCGTCTTTATCAGAAGAACATGTGTAAGACGGAGAGAAGATGTGATCAGACTCCCTCACCCCCACAGTCTAACATGGAGGTGAAAGCTTAATGGTTTGGGGATGTTTCAGAGCACAATCCCAAACTTGTGAAAAGAACCAACATGGCAACCATTTCATACATCAACACCATGAAATTCCTGTCTGGACTGCGGTTTATCGGAATCGACTTCACCATACAACAAGAGCAAACAGTTAGCTAGAATGGCCTGCCCAGTCACTGCACCTAGATCCTATTGAACTGCTCTGGGATGAAGTGGATCACAAGATTAGAAATCTCTAACTAGTGCAGTTATTATAAATATACTGTATATATATATTTCCTGGTATGGAAGGAGTGTCCGATTTCAACACTTTATGCCAGTTATTGGGAGTTAAGCCAAGGGACAGTCATCTCAATAACACAATTATATTCACCTTTTACACAATCTACACTTTTAGCCTTCTCAATATTTTAATACATTGTCTGCATCATGGTTGGTACCAAAAATGGTGGTAATGTGATGGTTTTATACACCTGCCAGAAGCACCTTAGGCTTTCGCTTAAAATTTACAGCAGATTGCTGACCATAAACCACATTTACATTCATGCTTGTGACACACAACCGGTGATATTTACTCAGAGTTATTAACAGTAATGAGGATTTTTCAGACACATAACACACTGATCTACACAGATAAAAAGAAAAATTTTCTGATTATTATTCACATACAACAATTCAGTTAAACATTGTTTTTTCACAGATCCAAATAAACTCATAACTGCAGGGATAATCAGCCCAGTTCCAGTCCGGATCGGACACTTCACCTGTTATAACACAGTCCTCATCTCCAGCTTTACTGTTGGGTTCTTCATTAAACCAATACCTGAAGGAGATAATCAGAGGATCCTGTTATATTTAAGTATTGAACTTATCATCAGGAGAAAATATGAGTTTAGTGGTTTTCTTACCCAGTGGTCAGTAATGTATCGTCCACCCACTTCCACTCGCCCTCTTTGTCTCTGTCAGTCAGACCAATCCAAGCTTTTCCTCTGCTGCACAGCAATTTATTGATGAACTCCTATCATGGGTAGTGAAATATAACAATAAGAAAGTCTCTCTCTCTCTCTCTCTCTCTCTCTCTCTCTCTCTCTCTCTTACTCTCTCTCACCTGTTCCTCTGTGCTGTTTATGATCACCAGATCTGCTTCTTTCTCTCTGCAGTCCTGTCTGCTCTCAGTCCAGTTCTTCTTCTCAGTAGAAATGTAGTATGTATGGGAGCTGAAATACATCCATCCTGTGTCCAAATATATATAACAGGCTGATATGAACATTCTCAATCATAACGTTATCATTTTTATAAAATGAACAAGGACTTTACACTAAACAAGGAAAATAATAAATGTGTTGCCATATAATACAGAAAAACATATAGGCTTCGATATGATAAGGGTTAAAAGACATTATAAGTAGTAGCAATAGCAGAAGGACAAATAACTATAACTAAAAATTCTAAACATGCAGCGCCTGTCAAAATTTTGGAAACACCATGTTTTTTATGGTTTTTGCCTCATGTGTGTTCTGCTACAAACGAACTAAGACTTACTTTCATTTAAAAAATATAAAAATGTCCAAATGTTCCACTTGATTTTCATTGGAAAATCCTCCAAATAAAACCAAAAGGAACATGCATATATCTGAAAAACATATAAGACCATGTGTATCCACACTTTTCCACTGAAGATGGTAAGTTTCACTATTGATATATAAATGTCTCAGACTTGTGTATAAATGAAACATGGCTCAGTTTGCAAGGAAACTGTATTTATTAAAATGCTCATGCTGATTCTTCTGAGAGTGTGTGACAGTTTTGCAGGAAACTATAACTCACCGAGTTTAGAATGCCTCTGGAAATCTTCTTTTTCCATTTGTAACTGGTCTCTCTCTATGGTCAAGTTGTTGTAACTGATATGAAGTTGGTCTCTATCTATGGTTAGGATGTTGTAACTTGTCTGGAGCTGGTCTCTCTCTATAGTCAAGTTGTTGTAACTGGTATGAAGTTGGTCTCTTTCTATGGTTAGGTTGTTGTAACTTGTCTGGAGCTGGTCTTTCTCTGTAGTCAGGTTGTTGTACATTGTCAGTAACTGGTCTCTCTCTTTACTCAGGTTGTTGTGACTGGCTTGGATCCGGTTTCTATAAATAGTCAAGTTGTTGTAACTGGTATGAAGTTGGTCTCTTTCTATAGTCAGGTTGTTGTAATTGGTTTGGAGTTGGTCTCTTTCTACTGTCAGAATGTTGTAACTTGTCTGGAGCTGGTCTTTCTCTATAGTCAGGTTGTTGTACATTGTCTGTAACTGGTCTCTATCTAGAGTCAGGTTGTTGCATCTGGTTAGTAACTTGTCTCTCTCATTTGTCAGGGTGTTGTATCTGGTCTGTAACTGGTCTCTCTCTTTACTTAGGTTGTTGTAACTGGCTTCAGTTTGGTTTCTATCTAAAGACAGGGTGTAGAAAATGGTCTGAAGTTGATCTCTCTCTATAGACAGGTTGTTGTATTTTGTAAGTAACTCGTCTCTCTGTGTAATCAGAGTGTTGTATCTGGTTTGGAGCTGGTCTCTTTTTATAGTCAGGTTGTTGTACATTGTCTGTAACTGGTCTCTGTCTTTACTGAGGTTGTTGTAACTGGCTTGGATCCTGTTTCTCTCTATAGACAGGGTGTTATAACTGGTCTGAAGCTGGTCTCTATCTACAGTGAGTTTATTGTAACTGGTTTGGAGCTGGTCTCTCTCATTTGTCAGGTTCTGGTTAGTTGTCTGTAACTGGTCTCTCTCTATAGTCAGGTTGCTGTAAGTGGCTTTGATCTGGTCTCTCTCTATAGTCAGGTTGTGGTAACTGGCTTGGATCTGGTATCTCTCAATAGACAGAGCATTGTAACTGGTCTGAAGCTGGTCTCTATCTATAGTAAGTTTGTTGTAACTGGTTTGGAGCTGGTCTCTCTCATTTGTCAGGTTGTAGTATCTGGTTATTAACTGGTCTCTCTCTGTATTTAGGTAATTACATTCAATCCACAGCAAAGTAATTGTAGTCAGCAGGAGAACGCACAGCAGTAGCGCACACAATGACGTCACTTTGAAACATCGGCTCTTTGTATGGTCTCCTGCTATTTGGAAATGGACACAGAAACATGCACATTAAAAAAAAAAAGGTATTCCTTTAGAAATTACAAGTTAGAAAAATTTCAGAAGTCTCACACATCATAAAACGATGTGTGAGGGCTCGGAAAAGTGTTTTTGCTAAACAAGCATAAGTCAGGTGAGCAACAAAGAGAATAGAAAAGACGAAATAAAACAAAAACCAACATGGTTCAGTGCAGTTGAGCTGAGAGCTCTCAAGATCTTCCACTCCAACCCATGTAAAGCATATCTTCATGGAGCTAGCTTTGTGCACAGGGCCATTGCCATTGTCTGCTAGTTCTCGTAAAGGGAAAATGTCATGCTACCACATCCAAAGTCATCCTATACTGTTGTGTGCCTCCAAATTTGTGGTCACAGTCTGTATGTAGTGTGTATATACTTTTATAGTATACAGCGTACTTGCGTGCAGGTCTCCTGGGTGTTCATTCCACGGATATACATTCCAGATGTATAGCCATTCACACCTGCCATTGTGACTACATCTCCAATGACCACTAGTGATCAGATTTCACACGCTTTCTGTTTGGAGAAAAGCTGTCACGCACATTTCCTACTCTCAGTCTTTGACTGCATTTATTTTCAAATCTCACTTGAATGGTTTTCGAACAAAAATTTATAAATCCATGAAAGATCAGACAACGAATGAAGCTCTATAAAGAGCAGTGGCTTTTAAAGCAGGTGTTACAGCATTGCTTTTATCCAACAGTCTAGTGTCAGTTCAGCCTGCAGTCTGAAAAATAACGCAGTCGAACTGTAAGTTCAATTCAGTTCATTTTTATTTGTAGATCACTTTAACAATGGACTTTGTCTCAATGCAGTTTAACAGTGATAAAGAGGTTATAAAGCTGGAATGTATATGCTTAGTGCCTATACGTTTGTTCCTTATAATTGTAAGTTTATTTATAATGAGGGAGCCAGTGGAGATTGTGGCAAGAAAAATCTCCCTGAGATGGCATAAGGAAGAAACCTTGAGAGAAACCAGACTCAATTGGGAATTCATCCTTATATACTGTAGGTGGCACTGAATGTCCATTTATTACAGTTCCACCACTGTTGAGGTGTGCAGTTCAGTGGTGACACTTAATATGCAGAACAGTTCATGCAAACTGCGCTATTGAAGTAGCTGTTGTAGTAGACTGTTAATATTAATTACAGTCCAAATCCAGTCCCAAAGTGCTTGAGTTGCTCAGTAACTTTATGGATCTTTATGCCATTGATGAGAAACCATCCTTACACAAAGTGGTCTCCAAATGATAAGAACTTCATCCAGTGGTAAGGCATTGGAATGACTCAAGCTGATTCAAAGAGAATAAAAGGACAGGATCACTGGCCACTGGTACCTCAGGAGCACTTAAACTCACATAGACCATGTCTGGAAGTATTTCTGTATTGAGCACTTAGCACTTGTGACCTAATCACATAGGACATGTGTTCATGCCAGATGTGAACAGAGCCATGGAGCTTGTAATTTGGGATGTATAGTCAATGGCTTCCATATTTGTAGTTCCCAATACTGGATTTCAGCACAGGATAGAATGAATGTGATTCAGTTTCCAACCAATTTTACGTTCTAAGCACCCACACACTCTGAAGTCATATTGGTGCATCCTTTTATAAAATTCTCAAAACCCAACCTTCAGCCATGTTGCTTATTTAAGCGTTACCGTACTCCAGTTGTATAACACCTCCTTATTCATTCACAACATCTTGAATCAATTCAACTCCTGTTTAATTGTACGTTTTAAATGGCTTGGGGTCTATACTGATCCTGCTGTCTGCTTTTTGTCTTCGAAAACATACAGGTGTGATTAACACACAGGTACACCCACATTTAACAGACTGAATGAGTCTCCGGGAAAATCGGCTTAATAAAACGGAGATGGAAGTATTGTCTTTCGCTTCCTCATTCCTCTATACTTGCTCCTTTTTATTCGCAAAATTAACTACTTAACTACTGATTATTTTATTGCTGATCATCGATTGCTTTTCTTTGATGTTTCAAGTTGTGCAGTTAAAAAAGTTTTATACTACACACTGCAAGATATTTTGAAATACTTGTATAGTTAAGTATAATGCAATTTCATCACTAGTGAGTTCTGCTGCTCAAAATTCATAGGTCCCTGCGACCCCTGACCAGGAAACCTGGTCACTGAAGAAATCAAGTACCAAAAAAAAAAAGGAAATATAAGTTGGAAAATGGAAAGCATTTTATATAAACTATGGAGACACCTGACTTTTCCAGCCATGTGTAGTTTTCTCCCAAACTGTTACCCTAAAAGTCTGATGCACACAATTAAAATTTTCCCTTCATTTAAACTAGAAGGCCAAAACCTGCTCCAGCATGATGATACCCCTGTGCACAAATCCATCCATGAAGCTCTGCTTATGATATGTTGGAGTGGAAGATCTTCTGCTATTGAGCTTCAAGCCTATTGAACGTTGGGATGAATTTTTCACGCTGACTGCACCCCAGGTCTCCTCACCTCACCCACACCAGTGTTTTTGGCTGACACCAGTGTCATTCAAATGAGATAATAATATAATCAAATGTGATTTTTCTTGCAGCCAGAGCTTTGTTTAGAGCTGCTTTTACCGAAAAGGAAGCAACACTTTTATCAAAATCTTAATTCAGTGCATTAAATAAATCTCACCAATCAGAATCCAGATTTCAAAAGCACAATCTGACTTGTTAGTGGTATATACAATGTGTAGGAAGCATATATTTTACTAAGATTAACTATAAACCCCAAAAGGTCATGCAATAAAAAGTCCATCAGAAAGTTTTTTGAGCAGTATGGAATAATGTGTGTGTGTGTGTGTGTGTGTGTGTGTGTGTGTGTGTGTGTGTGTGTGTGTGTGTGTGTGTGTTTGTGTGTGTGTGTGTGTGTGTGTTCTGTACCTGAGTTTGCAGAATCCTGGTTGTTTTTGTTCCAGCTAGTGTCCAATTTCTTCTCATTCTCATAAACGCCTTCATCTAAGTGAGATGTGTTACAAGCAGTTAAAACTCCTACAGCATTTGCACACGTTTCTTGACTCTTCTTCATTCTGCACCTGATCACTGATCCTAAGCTTCTTCTGAATATCTTTCACAAATCAGCATTCCCTTAAACAGCTCACTCCTGACTGCTATCTGACTGCTGGTGTAAGTTTCCTTTTAAAGGTAGACGTCCTAATGCCCTGTATAGAGGAAGTTGCCAAGAAAATGTTATTCAGGGCTACGTCACTCAGTTTCACCTGCTCTTTCTGTTTCTGGGTTTGAGATCCCAGCTCTCCAGCAGGAGATCCTCCACTCAGGGGCATTGTCATGCTAAAGCAGGGTTGCGTCTCCTAGTTCAGGGCGAGGGAAAAAAAAATCATGCTACCACATCCAAACACGTCCTGTTCTGTATAACCGTTTAGGAAGAATCATGTGTGGTTGGTAAAGTCAGGTGTTAATACTTTTGTCTATATCTTGTATAGTATATAGTAATTATAGAGTGTGCAATAGTTTGTATAGTTCCTTATAACTCTGTAGCCACAAAGTTAGCTGGTTTATTATACAGTACAGAGCTTTGGCTCAGAGTGAATAGATAGAGAAGAATAGATAAGATCACACACTATTGCTTTCAAAAAGAAATTATTTTCTACAGGATCCATTTATATTTATTTAACTTTCTTGGTACCAAAGACCAGCTCTATATTATCTACTTTGGCTTTTGATCATCATCCATTGAGCATTCGGATTGACAGCATCGAATCTGATTAAAGCCTAAAAAAAAAAAAAATCCTAATTACCTCAAGAAAATCAGTGGCAGTCTTGAAAGCGTTCATTGTGAAACATTTTAAAACTCTACAAAAAGCTGAAAGTTGTTGAAGTCACATGGCAGTGTGGTTGCAAGTCACATGGCTAATTGTCTCATACAAAGCTTATGAGTCAGTTTCTATATGTTATTGGAGTTGTATGATCATACCGGAATGTTGACATTGGATTGTTTTTGGTCCTTGAGACTGACTGTTTTCCACCAGTCCTCAAGATCCAGGAACATTTAAATTATTTAGCAAGAAACATATTTTTCTCACATATCCATACAAACTTAGCGTAACAGTATTGACCAGCCCTTCTCTGCATATGATCTTCCTGGTCTACAGATACAACACAGTCCTTATAACTTTTAGGTTCCTCATTCATGCAGTACATCCAGTACAAAAACAGTTGAGGTCGAGTGCTTTCTTACCTAGTGTTCAGTGGTGTACCGTGCACCCATTTCCAATCGCCTGCTCTGTGTTCGTCACAATACAAGCCGGACTGCTGCCCAACTGGTGACTGGTGAACTTCTGCGATTGAAAGACACCATGAAAACATACACACCGAGAGAGTTTACACTGTGTGAGGTTTTCACATTTACCTGTGTGTCCCAGTAGAACAATAATGCTACGTCTAAACCTACACCAAGGACGTTGCTACTGTTATTTAGTTTTCTGAAATATAAGAAAATAATGACTGGACCAGCCCAAATCTCATAGACACAAAACAGCAGATATTTATAAAAGCAATACCACAAAAAATAAACAATAATAACAGTAAAAATGAATACTATTAGAAGGGTTAGTGGAGTGGAGAAAAATAATTAATTAAACGTATAAAGGTAGAAATCTCTATGCGTTTTTTCCATTCATCTTCTACCACTGCTCCACTGTTCCATTCATCTTCTACCACTGCTCCACTGTTCCATTCATCTTCTACCACTGCTCCACTGTTTCATTCATCTTCTACCACTGCTCCACCGTTCCATTCATCTTCTACCACTGCTCCACTGTTTCATTCATCTTCTACCACTGCTCCACTGTTCCATTCATCTTCTACCACTGCTCCACTGTTCCATTCATCTTCTACCACTGCTCCACCGTCCCATTCATCTTCTACCACTGCTCCACTGTTCCATTCATCTTCTACCACTGCTCCACTGTTCCATTCATCTTCTACCACTGCTCCACCGTCCCATTCATCTTCTACCACTGCTCCACTGTTTCATTCATCTTCTACCACTGCTCCACCGTTCCATTCATCTTCTACCACTGCTCCACTGTTCCATTCATCTTCTACCACTGCTCCACTGTTCCATTCATCTTCTACCACTGCTCCACCGTTCCATTCATCTTCTACCACTGCTCCACTGTTCCATTCATCTTCTAACACTGCTCCACCGTTCCATTCATCTTCTACCACTGCTCCACTGTTCCATTCATCTTCTACCACTGCTCCACCGTTCCATTCATCTTCTACCACTGCTCCACCGTCCCATTCATCTTCTACCACTGCTCCACTGTTCCATTCATCTTCTAACACTGCTCCACCGTTCCATTCATCTTCTACCACTGCTCCACCGTTCCATTCATCTTCTACCACTGCTCCACTGTTCCATTCATCTTCTAACACTGCTCCACCGTTCCATTCATCTTCTACCACTGCTCCACCGTTCCATTCATCTTCTAACACTGCTCCACCGTTCCATTCATCTTCTACCACTGCTCCACTGTTCCATTCATCTTCTACCACTGCTCCACCGTTCCATTCATCTTCTACCACTGCTCCACCGTCCCATTCATCTTCTACCACTGCTCCACTGTTACATTCATCTTCTACCACTGCTCCACCGTTCCATTCATCTTCTACCACTGCTCCACTGTTCCATTCATCTTCTAACACTGCTCCACCGTTCCATTCATCTTCTACCACTGCTCCACTGTTCCATTCATCTTCTACCACTGCTCCACCGTTCCATTCATCTTCTACCACTGCTCCACTGTTCCATTCATCTTCTAACACTGCTCCACCGTTCCATTCATCTTCTACCACTGCTCCACTGTTCCATTCATCTTCTACCACTGCTCCACTGTTCCATTCATCTTCTAACACTGCTCCACCGTTCCATTCATCTTCAACTCGTTTCTCTCTACAGTTGTTGTAAAAACGACTCAAGGGTTTTGCTTCCAGAAGATGAAAACCTTTATTATCACTCAACAAAAGCTGGAGTTGGTCTGCCGAGCAACTGCCCTTTTCAGCCTCACTTCCACATTATATACCCTGAGCCACAAATGCATTTCTATACATCCCACTTCTCCATCCATACATTGTTCACCCAAATGTCTAGGTACAGACACACACCATAACTCGCTGCTCTTTCCGTGAGAATGAGTTGAAAGAATTAGTGTACTCTATTCAGTACAAAGAATCACAAAGCAAAAGCACCACACATGCAGAAATTCCTGTAAGAAAAAATGAGCTGAACCTACGGTGCAGTCTAAGGACGTTGTTGAGAGTCGCCTGGAGAATACACATCAGCCAGAACAAAAAGATGTTTATAGAAAGGTATTATTAAAGAAAGTTGGTATTATTGTTTGTGCGTTCGTGTAAATGCGTATGTACGGTTTCATACCTCAGTATTGGGTGGATCTCCTGTAGACCATGTCCACTCTTTGTTTCTTCTGCAGCTGAAGCTGCTCTTTATGACCATCAATAACACAAGGTTTAAAGCAATTCCAGGAACTTTGAAAACACTATTTTTAGAACTAGCACCAGCACACACATGTTCCTCTGTAATTGGTTGGAGATTGTGTCAGATATCATGCTAATAAACAAATGATCATTTTCCATCATTCAGCATGAGAGAGTGCTTGTTCTGCAGCTTGGAGACATGTTTATTCGTTTGTGCAATGGTTGAATTTAAGGAGACTTTAGAGTTTAATCCCAAAATAGCTCCAGAGAAGACGAGGAGGCATTAAAACTAATCAGGAAACCTGACTGTTCCAGCAATATGAGCTTCTCCAAACTGTTAGCACAAAGTTGTCAGAACATAATTGTATTTGACGTCTTTAATGTGGTGGCATAACATTTTTTCCTTTGCTTGAACTAGGAGACACAAACCTGTTCCAGCATGACAAGGTCCCTGTGCAAAAAGCCAGCTCCTTGAAGATCTGCTTCACATGGGTTGAAGTGGAAGTTCTGCTGCTAAAGCGCTATAAAACCTGCCAAACACCTTTGGGATGAATGAATCTCACACAAGTTTTCACAAGCACCTTCCAAAATCCGGAAATCTTCCCAGAAATGTAGTTATTATAACTGTAAATGGGAACTAAATTTGGAATGGGGTGTTCAAAAATGTACCAATCTTCTGCTCAGGCGTCCACAAACTTCTTTCCATATGGTGTATCAAGGCTGATTTAAAATCCGCAAAATAACCGAGACCAAACAGTGTATAAGGATTAGATCTTTATTGCATTACAGGTTTCTACCACATCCAAAGATGACAATGGTGTGCCTCCAAATTTGTGGTGAAAGTTTGAGGAAGAAGCACATATGGCTGGAAAAGTCAGGTGTTCCAATACTTTTGTCCATTTAATGTAAGCAGAAATGCATGTAGGTGTATTCAAATATTCTTAAACTGCGGCGCTTGGAAAACCTGCCTGATCGTTTTGTTCATTTCTTCTTTCATCATCTACCTCTTGAGCTGATACTGAGAATCTTTTATTGATTTCAGGCCAGAATGACATCAAGAAACACATTTCAACTAATAAAAGTAAAGAGGAAAATCAGCTGCACCGCTCTGTCACTGTGAGGATGATTGCGTAGTTTATTATATACATAAAGCCGTTTTTATTCATTCAATTCATTAAAACCACTGTAAGCGAAAGAGATGTATCATAACATCGTACCAAATGGACTAGCAAACATGCAGCCGACAAAGAACGCAACACTACAGTATTACAGCGTTATATAAATGAGAATGAGAAACGATATTACAGATGCAATAATGGGATTTCAAATAATATAATTTCATTTCCAATCAAAGAAAACTCTAATCTCACAAATCCAAGACATTCTGCTATTACAGGATTCATCATTCCAGGTCGTGATGTTAGTATATCTGTAGCCGGTAGTAACGCAGTTCTCATTGCCTCCGTTGTTGTTGGGTTCAGTTATCCACCAGTACCTGGAAGCAGCAAAATAAGCAGCACATCCTCTTTTCCTGTAGAGCTTTAGACTGATGAGGAGAGTAAATAACCAGTTAATAATGTGATCTCTCACCCAGTGGTCAGTTGGGAACCATCCACCCATCTCCATACCCCCTCTTCCTCAGTGTCAGTCAGACCAATCCAAGCCTCAATGGTTCTGAAATATTTATGTAGGAAAACCTGTATTTTGATTATAAAGAGTAAATGCATACAGTACAAGCTACAGATCTATCTATCTATCCGTCCATCCATCCATCCATCCATCCAGTACATACAAAAATACATACATACATACAAACATCATTCATTCCTTCACCTGTTCCTCTGTGCTGTTTATGATCACCAGATCTGCTCCCAGATTTCTGCAATCCTCTCTGCTATCATACCAGTTCTTCTTCTCAGTAGAGATGTAGTAAATACTGAAGTTGAAGTAAATCCATCCTGGCTTAGTAATCATTTCAGCTGTCCAGAAAACAGATTAGCATTTCTTTAATAAAACAGTACATGAAGGAACTTTTCAGTGATCCTGTACATTGTGGCCTCTAAAAAGTTGCCACAAGGTCATAAAGTGTACCAGGTCATAAAGAGAGTGGACAAGATGGTCCATGTATTAACTATCAAGGGCTAAATCAAGTCAGGTATCGTTATCCCCTGCCCTTAGTTTCGGTCTTCCTAGAACAGATTTGTGATGCAGGAATCTTCTTCTTCTTCTTCTTTCAGCTGCTCCCATTAGGGGGCGCCGCAGCGGATCATCCGTCTCCATACCACCCTGTCCTCTACATCTGCCTCTTTCACACCAACTACCTGCATGTCTTCCCTCACCACATCCTCCTCCTTAGCCTTCCTCTTTTCCTTCTTCCTGGTGGCTCCATCCTCAGCATTCTCCTACTGATATACCCCATGTCCCTCCTCTCCACATGTCCAAACCATCTCAATCTCACCTCCCTCACCTTGTCTCCAAAACATCCTACATGCTCTGTCCCTCTAATAAACTCATTGCTAATCTTGTCCATCCTCATCACTCCCAACGAAAACCTCAACATCTTCAGCTCTGCTACCCTCAGCTCCACCTCCTGTCTTCTACTCAATGCCACTGTCTCTAATCCATACAACATCTCAGGTCTCACCACAGAAGTTTACGTGTCTGCAATCGTGTACACATCAGGGACTGGAAGAAAACTTTCAGCAGGACTTCTGATGCCGCTTGGGCTCTCTTTAGTTCAGGCAATGTTCCAGTGTCTCATCAAAGACATGCTGAGTTGGTGAAATATGTGATTGCTCATATTGTAGGGGTTTAAAGGTACACATGTTTGTATCAAACATTTTCGGTACGCTGCACATTTGTACCCCAGAGTTTTGCACATGCATGAAATCGCTGCCACATCCGTGTTTACGGCAGTCTAGCGGTATGGATTCTTTATCCAGGTCCAAGGCCTTGGGTGAAAGCCTACATGTAGAATCACTTCTGGTAGTATTCACACTCAACCTGATCATAAATTACACACATCTTGAGTCTGTTACCTTCAAAGCACTATAAACTATTTTATAAAAAGACACTTACATGCTTTGAGAAATATACTCAGTTTTTTTTTTATGCTAATCCTCATACCTTTGTATTTGTGACAGTCTTTCTGGTTTGCTTTATTTTGGAAATGATTTTGTTCTTGCCTGCATTAGTCCATGTTGTTTCCTCAGCCTTTGTCTTTTTGCTACGCTAAATACAATTGTCCACAAGCCTCCTTGATAGATTTTTAACAAAACCAGGACAGGACCAATTGGAAATCCTGACAGACGTTATGCAATATTTGTAGAACATACAGTTTCCTCTCTGGCATGAAATTGTTTCCTGTTTCACAGCAGACTGCAAGATAAGCCACTTCTTCATATTTAGCAACATTACGGAGTGGTGTTTACTTGTCACGTTTATGTTACAGCACAGTGAAATTCTGACTTCACATATACTGTCAGGAAGGATTTGGTCAGAGCACATAGTTGGCCATGATACAACTGCGGGGCCTTGTTCAGGGGTACAAATACAGCAGCTTGGGTATACTAGGGCCGAAGTATTCACCCATATTATTATTATAGTCAGGAAGGGTGAACTTGAACATGCCACTTCAGGCTATTAAACTATGTGTGAACTAGTTTAATTGAATTTACTTGTGAGCCTGTGAGGCAGTGTGTACAAAATAGCTGTAATGGTTAATGCAATATAGTTCAATAAAATAATTATTGCGTAATTTCAAATTCACTGTGTATATATTCATAAAGTTAGCCTTTCTGCTAGTAATGATTGATGCATTTACTGTAACCAGCCACCGTAATCAAACATTAGGCTATATAGTGTATTATACTGTATAGGTTTTATAGTGTGAAGCTGAAACCAATAGCCACGTTCACTCGCAAAGTAATGTGTAAGTGTTCTCAGTCAAAAACAAACCCACTAACTTATGTTGGAAAGTCTTTTCTGGAGTTCATCTCTCTCCCTCTGTAGCTGATCTCTCATTTCACCCAGGCTGATGTAATTGGATTCTAACTGGAGTTTCTTTTCAAGAAGATCATTGTAGCTTTGCTCTGTGCCTGTAGGCAGAGTGTGATTGTTGCACAGATCCATATCCACCTGGAAGGTAACTGTAAATTTACCAAGAGAATAATGTTTGATCAGAATTAATAGCGAAGACTGAGATGATAAGAATATAAGGTATGATACGGAGATGTCATATGCTATGGTGTCACCACAAGTTAAGTCCATATACGGGCCGATAAAAGTCACTTTAGGAGAGTCTGAGTCCCGGTACATTAGTTACGTTTGTGTATGATTTTTTATTTTTTTGCACATGACAGAAACACTGCCATTGAAAACGCAAAAAAATCCGTAGTGCGCTTCAGTGTGTATCATAAACAACTCTAGAAAAAAAAAAAAAGTGGAACCTACAGTGCAGTCTGAGGACGATGTTGAGAGTCGCTTGAAGAATACACATCAGACCGAGACACAGTGCCGTCAGCCAGAACGCTCCTAAACAATACGCAGCAAACAGATACAATTTTAATTGATAGGTAAACCAAGATTCAGCTGAACCTGACAGACTTTTACGGAGTGTGTGTGTGTGGATTCTTACCGCTGTACTGAGCATCTTTCACACAGGTCTGGTCCACTCGCTCTGTGTCATTCTGTATTGCCATCGCCAGTTTTAGAGGCCACACTAAAACCTCTGTAAGCCGACAATGCTGACTGAATTTGGTGTGTGTGTGTGTGTGTGTGTGTGTGTGTGTGTGTGTGTGTGTGTGTGTGTGTGTGTGTGTGTGTGTGAGTGCCACCTGTGGACTGCCACATGATTGGTAAGAGATTGTTTTTAGATATAATGCCGTGACAAACAGGAAAATCAGCAGCGTTCCAGCAGTCAAGATTTTAATAGTGATTAATTGTTTCTACTCCAAACAAAAATCAAAAATTAAAAGGTCCATGAGTTAAAACAATCCTGAACAATCCTCTCCTAAATCTTTTCAGACCCAACGTCATTGTCTTCAATACCAAGCACCAACAGCAATTCGATGTTCATGTCACTCAGGCCTGTTCATCTCGGCGACTTTTAATTCCATGACGGTGACAGACCAGCTTTCTGTAATATTGCTAATTTTTCGGGCCCCAAACTGTTAACTGTACTAATCTCAGATCTGAAGAACCGTTTCCTGTTTTTCACAGCAATATATCTAACATCATCTTTCACCAATTGCAGATCTGCAAAAGCACACATATTAAAGGGGGTAAAGTGGCATTTCACTTGCCACATGTTCATTACAGCACAGTGAAATCTTTTCTTCGCCTATCACCAGCAATGTTAAGAAGCTTGGGTCAGAGCACAGGATCAGCCATGATACACCGCCCCCTGGAGCATGGAGGGTTAAGGGCCTTACTCAGGGGCCCAAGTGTGGCAGCTTGGTTATACTGGGTCTTCCCTGACCTTCCACCATTTCCCACACACTGGGATTATTACATTATACCTGCCCTGTTATTCAGAATATGCATAGATTTTATTAAGTAAAGAAAAAGAAAACACATGCAGTTCACTATAGTTAACGAAAATGTAGATTATACTCAAGTTCAGTGAAACAGGAAATACCTTCTATCCTATTGTGTACCATACAGACAAGTATTAAAACACCTGACTTTTCCAGCCATATGTGCTTCTTCCCCAAACCATTACCACAAAGTTGTTTGTTTAAACACTGACCTCAACCTGAACACTACTTTGTATTTAGCAAACATTAGGCTAAGGATTATGTTGTAAAATTAAAACCACGTTTTGACCTATTTGATGTAAACTAGCTTGCTAGATTGCTACAACTAGATTGCTAGCAAGTGTTTTTCTTTATGCTTCCAGATAAGCGATGAATAATTGTATATATTTCTCTTTTCACTCCGGTGTAAATGATTTGTCACAAAAAAAATAAAATCACTAACCTATTTGATGTGAACGAGCTGTGACGGCTGCTAGCAAGTGTTTTCAATATGCTTCCAGATTAGCGATGAATAATTGTATTTCACATGCAACATTTCACACAGGTGTAAATATATTTCTGACCAATGTTGGAAAGTCTGTTCTGGAGTTCATCTTTTTCCCTCTGGAGCTTATATATCCAGATCCCTCTGAGAAGCAACTGTAAATACACCAACAGATTCATGAATAATTAGAATTAATAACTAAGACAAAGCTGAGTGTGTGTGTGTGTGTGTGTGTATGTGTGTGTGTGCAGATTCTTACCTCTGTATTGAGCATATTTCACTCAGGCTTTGTCAACATGATCTGTGCTCTGATACTGAAGGCCTTCATTGTAAATTTCCACATTAACTTCAGAGGCCATGATGTACACTTTATTGCTGAAACCTCTCCTTGTGTGCGTGTGTGTGTGTGTGTGTGTGTGTGTGTGTGTGTGTGTGTGTGTGTGCCATTTCGCACTGCCATGTGGTAAAAGATTGTTTAGAGAGATAATGAGGTGACAAACAGGAAAAGGTGTCTTTTTTCCAGGCTGTCAGGATTTTGAAAACAGATCTGATTAATATAAGAATCAGATGAATAAACAAGATAATTGTAAGTCACTCTGGTAGGGTGTCCAGTGCCCTAAATATACTTGTGTATACTTATATTGACTATTTTTAATTGCAAAAACTTTAAAATGAACTGATCAGGAAATTGTAAAACAGACATGTTCCTCCTTGGCCGGAAACAGTTTCCCGTTTGACAGATTTACACCAGGGTTTAAGATTAGCCACTTTCTCATATGTGGAAGGGTGAACTTAAACATGCCCTTTATCGAGTGTGTATCTACTTTTGAGTGTGTGAAAAATGAGGAACTGTCTACAAAATACCTGTAATGCAGTAGAGGGCCGTACATTTGGTACCTGGGCCTTTAGTGAGGACTTACATGGCTTAATCCACCTCTTAATACCACCACCAATTATTGAAACCATCAATACTATACAAAAACGTGATATAACAACACGTGGAATTACAGAGAGAGAGGAATTTTACATATGGAGGGTAAATACTATTTGACTAAATCAAAAAACCCAGTTTAGACTCCAAACCTCTACACTACAACCACAACTGTGCACATACAACATCTGGAGCAGTTCAGAATCAATATTTATCTAATAACATGACCAAAACATTAAAAATTTAAATAAAATACAACCCACTCACCAGAGATGCAGACTTATAATTTGCAGCGCTCCTCAGAGGCTGTAATCCAGTGGTACCGCTCGTATTCACTGGTCTGGAAGTAAACAAACCCTTTCCCGGGCTGAGACACGCTAGCTAGCTTCAGGGTTGGCCGACCTTCTCACGATGTCTAGCTTTTATTGAAAATTGATTTTCAAGTATGTCCGAGACCAAATCAATTTCTCTTTCTCCGTCAGCCATTGTGTTCGTAAAAAGGTCTAACTCAAATGTATTAATGTGTGCAGCTACACACGTGTTTTACCAGTCGAACTTGGCTATAACAGTTTCCCTCTGACCAACCAATCAGAGGACGGAAAAATGCTGATGCTATTCTGGGCCAGCTAGCTGCACTGTAAATTTGAAATCTGATTGGTTAAAGAAACAGACCCAATACTAATATTGTCTAACGTCACTGTGGTAGTGTACAGAGGCCAAATTACAAATTATGAGTGTTATAAACCTGTCCGTAGGTAGTCAACTTAAACTTAGTCTGTCTGCTAGTACTGATAGGATTTACCGTGTAACTAGTCATAGTAACCAACAACTTAGCAAACACCTGCTCTGAAGCTGCTATGTTCTTAGTCGTGGTGGACAAAGTACACAAACCTTGTACTTAAGTTAAATTAGTGATCAAAACAAGTTTAATACAGTATACAGTAAGGCATTATAGATGACCAATCAACCTGGTATTGTTTGTGTTGTGAATCCGATAGTCAATTTGCCAAGAATACCACAGATCCTTCTAAAGTGGAACAAAAATTAAGTGTGGTTTAGGAAAATCAAGCACAGAAAGATTTCCTGTTAGGCCTGGCCAGTGAAACGAGTGGAATAAAAATGCACTGCTTGGATTGATACAAAGGAAGACATGGAAACTTCCTCTTGGATACAGAATCCCAAGTAACCACAATTCCCCTGTTCTATGAAAATCACCTATCAATACATTCTATAAATTCACTGGATCATGTTTCTGAGGTTAAAGGAGATTTAGGAAAAAGTTTTTTTATTTTAGTAATTCAATACTAACAGTGAAACTCGTATATTAAGATTCATCACACACAGACTGATATATTTCAAGTGTTTATTCCTTTTAATTTTGATGATTATGGCTTACATATAATCAAAATCCCAAATTTATTTTGACAGAAAATTAGAATATTACTTAAGACCAATTTAAAAAAAAAAAAAAAGAATTTTTTTTTTAACACAGAAATGTTGGACTACTGAAAAGTATGAAAATGTACAGAACTTAATACTCGGTCGGTGCTCCGTTTACATGAATTACTGCAGTGGCATGGAGGCGATCGGTCTGTGACGCTGCTGACATGGTTTGGAAGCCCAGGTTGCTCTGATAGCGGCCTTCAGCTCTTCTATGTTTTTGGGTCTGGTGTCTCATAGCTTCCTCTTTACAATATCCTATAGATTCTCCAAGGGGGTTCAGGTTGGGAGAGTTTGCTGGCCAATCAAGCACATGGATACCATGGTCCTTAAACCAGGTATTAGTACTTTTGGCAGTGTGGGCAGGTGCCAAGTCTTGTTGGAATTTGAAATCAGAATCTCCAGAAAGCTGGTCAGCAGAGGGAAGCATGAAGTGTAGTTCAGTTCAGCCTCAGGTGATTCCGAGGTTCAGTCAGCATGAAAAATTAAGGTTGTAGGGCATATCATCATGGAGCTGGATTTATACACAGGTTTGGGTTACCTTGTTTAAGTTCCTCAAGTTCGTCCTATACAATTATGTGCCTTAAAATTGGTGGTAACAGTCCAGGGAGGAATCTGATATGGCTGGAAAAGTCAGCTGTCCCAATACTTGTCTGTATGGTATACATTAGAATGGACGATATTACCTGTTCCACCGACATGGAGTATAATCCTAATCTTTTCTTTAAAAGAAGTGAACTGCATGTGTTTTCTTTGCAAAGTTACTTATCATCAACTAAGACAGAATGCATTTATTTGAAAGCAAGAATAATAATAATAATAATAATAAAAAAAGTCAGATATGAAAAAATGAATCAAACAAATAAACTTTAAGAAAATATTACAACGCTTATGAAAACATGCTAGTGATATAGAAACACTAATGGATGTAGCTAATATAAAATGACACACAGTGAAGTGAAATCATTTGGAATGTGTTTTTGCTCTACTGGTTTACAATCCATTTCTCTTCACAGAGATTTAAATGGAAATGGTTTTCTCACATATGTAAAATATCTTGGCACTGCATGTATTATCGTTCCATGTGTTAAGGTCATCATCCACTGGTCTTCTATTTTCAGGACTGTAACCAGTTTCAACACAATGTTCATCTCCAGTAAAATTGTTTGGCTCTTGAGTCAACCAGAAACTGAAAACACACACAAAGGATAAGCACATTTAAGCTCTTCAGAGAAAAAGTTAATCACGAGCAAATCACTGAGTTTATTGAGATGACTTAGTTCTTACGTAGTTTTCAGTGGTGTACCGTCCACCCATTTCCACAAGCCCTCCGTGTTTTGTTTACTCAAACCAATCCAAGCTGATTTTCTAAACTTCTCAATGAATTCCTGTTCAGGTAAATTCATAATGCACATAACCATCCAATCACAGTTATAAGAATTTAGAAATATGAGTTCCATATGATGTTCTCTAACTGTCTCACCTGTTTTTCTCTGCTTGTTATGATCACGAGGTTTGCATTTTTCTTTGCGCAGTCGTCTCTGCTCTGAGTCCAGTTCTTGTGCTCAGTAGACATGTAGTAAATACTGAACCCGAAGCGGACCCACCCCATCCTGATATCCTCAGCTGTACCTACAAGAAATTAGCATTTGTTCATTCAGAGTGAACTGCATTTATGCAGAGTCGAAACAGATATGTACAGAGGTAAGGTGTTGTTTTATTTATTTTTTTATTTTTTTATTTAAAATGCTCCCAATTGTTAAATATTTTTTTTACTCTGCATTTTTATTTGTTGGAAGACCTCATTAAAGATATAATAATTCTGACATTTAAGTTGTTATTTCTTTCGATACAATTTCGGTACAGTCGGAAGAGAAGATTCTTATGAATCTGAAGTATCATTGCGTATTTTGCAAACATTAGGCTAAGGATTATGGTGTAAAATTCAGCTTAGTAACCACAATCACTAGAAAGTTAGCGAATGTTATAAAACATTAAACTGACCTATTTCATGTAAACTAGCTGTGATGTTCTGTGAAAGGTTTTTCTTTATCTTCCAGATTAGCAATGAATAATTACACATTTTGAACTTTTCACCCAGGTGTAAATGTTTTCTCTCAATTAAAAAAAAAATTTAATCACTGACTAAAGTTGAAAAGCTTTTCCTGGAGTTCCTCTTTCTCTCTCTGGAGCTGGTCTCTCGCTTCACCCAGTCTGGTGTCGTTGCTCTGGAACTTCTCAGTAACTGTAAATTCACCAACATATTCATGAATAATTAGAATGAATAACTAAGACAAAGCTGAAAAAATATATTGTACCTTTTACTCAAACCCTGCATCATATAAATAATATAACCAAGTTTTAAATTGATCACGGATAAGTCAAACACTGACACGTAAACATGCATTAAACTCTTTTAACACTCTTTAGTCTTTAAAAGGTGAACCTACAGTGCAGTCTCAAGACGATGTTGAGAGTCGCCTGAAGAAGACACATCAGACCCAGACACAGTGCAGTCAGTCTGAACGCTCCTAAAATAAATGCCATAGCAAGTGAGCATAATTAATGATTACAAATGTGTGTGTGTTTGTGTGTGTTTGTGTGTGTGCAAATTCTTACCTCTGTATTGAGCATCTCTCACACAGGCTTTTACCACATGCTCCATGTTCTTATACATAAGGACTTTATTGTGAATTCCCATTTCGACTTTAGAGGCTGTGATGTACACTCCAATGCTGAAACGTCTCCTTAAGTGTTTGTGTGTGTGTGTGTGTGTGTGTGTGTGTGTGTGTGTGTGTGTGTGTGTGTGTGTGTGTGTGTGTGTGTGTGTGTGCGTGCATGCACGCTATTTCTGCACTGCCATGTGGTTGGTTAACTTTTTTTTTTTTTTTTTTTAGACATAATGCTGTGACTCACAGGAAAAGCGTAATATTTCCAAGTAGTGCACTGGATTTCCTCTTCACACAGAGCGCTGTGGCAGAGGTACTCAGGACAAATAACAGCCAAGTAACCTTGGGGCACACACTTCCTACTTTTCACATCATTTGTCATCATTACTTATATAAGTGCCTGTTGTAACCCAAACCTAAAGCAAGTCAGCAGCTGAGGTTCTTGTTGTCCCAGACCACCAGCCAGTGGGCAGTGCTCCCATTGGAAACCATGATCCAATCAAGTGTGGCCAATTCTGTTTCCCTTCTGAAAGTGGTGTATTGGTTAATCGACTATATCCCAGACATGACCAATTCCCAGACCCAGATGAAAGGCCCAACACCTGATGGTCTGCCCTGCCGAGTTCCACACTGAGGCCGACCGGGAAGCCTCCCTCGTAAAGCTCCCATTTGATCTCAACACTACAACCTTCCAACTCCTTCTCTTGCCTGATGCTGACTGCACAGCCTACCAATCAGGACAATGGTGCTTCTTTAAAGCTTCCTTGAACCTGATTTCGATACTTGCTGTGCAAAACCTCATTTATCATCAGACGTACTGTATTTGTTTACACGTCTCACCATCCGCTTGCACATTGTACATTACATCTATCTGTAGCTATGACTATTTCAAAAGTGTATAGAGTTACAATATACACTACAGTATCTGCACAAGCATTTGTGGACTCCTGAAATTAGGATGTGCTTCTTGAACATCCCATTCCACATTCAGTCTCCATTTACTGTTATAACAACCTCAACCCTTGTGAGAAGATGTTCCACTAGATTTTTTGGAGATTTCTGTGAAAATGATTCAGCTACAATGGTTTTAGTAAAGTCAGGTACTGGTGTAGGTGAGATGTGAAAGCCTGGGGTTCAGTCAGCATAAAAACAATTCAGGGCCAGCAAAGTCTTCTCTGCTGGCCTAAACACTATTATAAGCACTGTCCTACATTTACAACCTAAATTCTAATAATTGTTCCATGAAATTGTATTCATTTATTCCCAACAGTTTATTCTCTTCTATATTGTTTCTCTTGGCTGAACTGCTTCCAGTACGTGTATGTGGATGTTAGATTTTTTGTCCAATGCCTTCACAATCAGTAGTGCTGGCCCATGTACCTTAGACAATATTAGCATTGGGTCTGTTTCTTTAACCATCAAATTTCATATTCGCCTCACAGAGCAGCTAGCTGGCCCAGAATAGTGTCAGCATTTTTCCGTCCTCTGATTGGTTGGTCGGCCAACCCCAAAGCTAGCTAGCTTGTCTCAGCCTGGGAAAGGGTTTGTTCTCCACTCATTGATTCTGAACTGCTCCAGATGATGTAGGTGCACAGTTGTGGTTGTATTGTAGAGGTTTAGAATCTAAACTGGGTTTCTTGCTTTAGTAAAATGGTTTTCACCTCCATATGTGAAATGCCTCTCTCGCTCTAATGCCACATGTTGTTATATTACGTTTTTGTATAGTATTGATGGTTTCTATAATTGCGACGTGATAGTGGTGGTATTAAGTCCCAGGTACCATATGCACGGCCCGCCACTGATTAGACCCCATTTGGGTAATACAGAGGTCTATATAAATGTATGTGTGTTTTACATTTAATATTCTAAATATATGATCTACTTAACTGTTTTATTTATTTCAGCAAACTTTAACAAATGTCTTCATTACTTCCTTCATTCATTCATTAAAAAAAACTTTTGAAGTTGAATATAAAACACTAAAGAATCCATATTACTTCCTGGTTAGCGGCTAACGCTAGCGCTTTAAATTCTTGATCGTATTTCCGGTACGGAGCGAGTCACCACAGTGACACTGCGCTAACTCTAGTTTCTTTTTTAGATCTCTGGCATTGTTGTGTATGTTTTCAAGTTTAATAATAACGTTTTAAAATGCGCTCAAAGTGTGAGGCGGAGACTAAACAAACCTAAACAAAAGTCATGGTCCGCCATCTAAAACGTTCCTGAGGAAACTCAGCTTTTAACTATATTCCGTAAAATGAAACTTAAGTACCGTAAGTTCGTTCAAAGACTTTGCTTAATCAACTCAGTTTATGTGAAACGACTCTAATGTTAATCCTAACACACTGATCTATTATTAGAATGATATTCATGAGTCAAACACTGATTGATTTCTATTGCAATTGTCATGAGCCAAAAACCTTCTTTTCAACTACTTGCTTTTCAAAAACTCACGCAAGTGAGGCCACGGGTGTTGTGGCGAGGGCGAGTCTGCAGATTCTTCCATTATTTATTCCTCACAAAATGTTCTGCTTGCTGTTGAACTGATGCTGAACTGTATGTTGGTAAATAGTACCCTGATTGGTGGTCTGGTGTGAGTTACGTTTTTTTATCCACTCATAAATAAACAGGAACAACTGATCTATCCTCTCAACTAAGACATCAAATGCATTTATTTAAAAGCAAGAATAAAAGAAAAAACATCTCCATACAGAATCAGACATGGAAAAATACAAGTCAAAACACCTTCAAGAAAATATAACAACGCTTATGAAAAATGCTAGTAATACACAAACACTAATGGATGAAGCTAATAAAAAAATGACACACTAAATTGAAAGCATTTGGAATGTGTTTTTGCTCTACTGGTCTACAATCCATTTCTCTTCACAGAGATTTAAATGGAAATTGTTTTCTCACATATGTAAAATATCTTGGCACTGCATGTATTATCGTTCCATGTGTTAAGGACATCAACCACTGGTCTTCCATCTTCGGGACGGTAACCAGTTTCAACACAATTTTCATCTCCATTATGATTGTTTGGCTCTTGAGTCCACCAGAAACTGAAAACACACGTAGAGGATCAGCACATTTAAGCTCTTCAGAGGAAAAGTTAATCACGAGCAGATCAATGAGTTCAATGAGATGATTATGTTCTTACGGAGTTTGCAGTGGTGTACCGTCCACCCATTTCCACAAGCCCATCGTGTTTTGGTTATTCAAACCAATCCAAGCCGGCTTTCCTCTTCTAAACAACTCAATGAAATCCTGTTCAGGTAGATTCATTTATAATGCACAGTTTAACATCACTATTCCATCAAAACGTTTTTCTCTTTCTGTCTCACCTGTTCTTCTCTGCTCGTTATGATCACGAGGTTTGCACTTTTCTTAATGCAGTCATCTTGGCTCTGAATCCAGCTCTTGTTCTCCTTAGACATGAAGTAAAGACTGGACCTGAAGGAGACCCACCCCATTCTGAGATCCTCAGCTGTTCTTAGAAGAGATTAGGATTTGTTCTTTTAGACCTGATAAAATTCCATGAAAACGTCTACAGTAGGTAAGGTTACCTCTATGTTTGTAGCCAATCAGGTCTGGGAAAAAGGAAGTTTATCGTATGGTATGTATTTTAGTCTAACTTTAAATCTGAGAGCTTCAAAGCTAATAAAGTTCAGGCATTACATTATGATCACCTGCCTGATACCGTGTTGGTCCCCTTTTGCTGCTAAAGCAGTCCTGACCCATCGAACATCAACAACATTAACTTCTTCAGCAGTTTGAGCTACAGGAGCTCGTCTGTTGGATCAGACCACACGGACCAGCCTTCGCTCCTCACCTGCATCAATAATCCTCAGCTGTCGCCGGATCACCGCTGTTCCTTCTGACCACGGCAGACCAGGAACAGCCCACAAGAGCTGCAGTTTTGAAGATGCTCTAACCCAGACGTCTAGATGTCACAATTTTCAAACTCGCCCATTTTTCCTGCTTCTAACATCAACTTTGAGGACAAAATGTTTACTTGCTGCCAAATAAATAAATCCACCCACTAACAGGAGCCATGATGAAGAGCTCATCTGTGATCTTCACTTCACCACTCATAATGTTATAACATCATAATGTTATGCCTGATCAGTGTGTGTTGTTGAAATCATAAGCCAGGTTTAATAGCAACTAAGCAAATGTAATTTATTTTCATTTCAATTAGTAATGAGGTTCACTAGCATTTGTTTTTTATTTTTAGTTGTATATACATTAATTCTATCACAAATAAAAATAAAAATGGAATGAAATCACTGACCAAAGTTGGAATATCTTCTCTGGAGTTGATCTTTCTCCTGCTGTAGCTGATCTCTCACTTTACCCAGGCGGAGGTAGTTGATGTCTAACTGTCTTTTCTCCTCATTAAGTACATTGTATTTGGCCAGCGTGTAATTTTCACAGTCCATCAAGAACTGCTCCGTATGTTTCTGAGAAAGAACTGAACCAACAGAATTATCATATTAATCTGTGTGATTAGAGGGAAGTACATGTTACCCTGTAGAAGACGATGCAGTCTGAGACACTGCCTTACAGACTGAAGGGTCTCTTCTCTTCATTGTTATACTGAACGGTAAGGCAGAATTTAAGTGCTATTTATCAGCAAATTATCAGGTAAGAAAAAATAAACATGAAGTGGCTGATGGCAAATGTAGTCTGTGTTAAATTGTGTTTCTAAACAATTTCACTCCCCCTACTGGTGGAATATGCTACTATGTATTTTCTATGTAGGAGATGCAACCTGAAGGAGGTTGTAGACTGTAAGGTGTTGGCAGGGAACTGTGTAGCTAGGCAGAATAGGATGGTGGTCTGCAGGACGGCTTTAGAGTGAAGACTGAAAAAAGAATAAGAGACTGAAGGAGGAAGACTGTAGTATGAGATTCAGCGAAGAGGACAGACAGAGGATCGGTGGTGGTGAAGAGGTGCTGGATGATTGGGCAACTACTGCAGAAGTGATTAGGGAGACAGCTAGAAAGGTACTTGGTGTGACATCTGAAAATAGAAAGGAAGACAAAGAGATGTGGTGGTGGAATGAGGAAGTGCAGGAGAGCGTCAGAAGAAAGAGCTGGTACCGATCTTTAAGAATAAGGGAGATGTGCAGACATGCAGTAACTACAGGGGAATAAAGTTGATCAGTCACACCATGAAGTTATGGAAAAGAGTAGTGGAATCCAGGCTGAGAGAAGAGGTGACCATCTGTGAGCAGCAGTATGGTTTCATGCTGAGGAAGAGCACCACAGATGCCTTATTTGCTTTGAGAATGTTGATGGAGAAGTATAGAGAAGGTCAGAAGGAGTTGCATTGTGTGTTTGTGGATTTAGAGAAAGCGTACGACAGGGTGGAGAGAGGAGTTGTGGTATTGTATGAGGAAGTCTGGTGTGTCAGAGAAGTATGTGAGGGTGTTGCAAGACATGTATGAGGTGATTGAGACAGTGAAGTGTGCAGTAGAAACAACAGACTGGTTCAAGGTGGAGGTTGGACTGCATCAAGGATTGGCTCTTAGCCCTTTCCTGTTTGCAGTGGTGATGGACAGGTTGAAGGACGAGGTCAGACAGATGTTTCCGTGGACTATAATGTTTATGGATGATATTGTTATTTGTGGTGAGAGTAGGGAGCAGGTTGAGAAGAGCCTGGAGAGGTGAAGGTACACGCTGGAGAGAAGGGGAATGAAAGTCAGTAGGGGTAAGACAGAGTACATGTGTGTAAATGAGAGGAAGGGCAGTGGAGGGGTGCGGTTGCAGGGAGAAGAGGTGGAGAAGGTGAAGGAGTTCAGTATAGGGTATATCAGTAGGATAATGCTGAGGATGGAGCCACCAGGAAGGAGGAAAAGAGGAAGACCAAGGAGGAGGTTTATGGATGTGATGAGGGGAGACATGCAGTTTTGAAAAAGGCAGATGTAAAGGACAGGGGGGGGGGGGGGGGTATGGAGAAGGATGGGAGCGCCCGAAAGAAGAAGAAGAAGACTGGTGGAAAACGCTACTCCAGCTAACAAAAGTCAAAGTTAAAATCGATGCCATAGATTATTTTCACAGAAAACATCATTTTGAGGTTAGAGCAGGTCGAAAAGCAGCAAGAGTATAACACCAAATGTACTGTATAACGTGTCATAATACACATATAAAAAGTTACAAACTTAATTTAAAAGCATTTGTTATTTTGTAATGATGATAAACAGCAGTTGTAACCTGCGACTTACGGTACAGCCTCAGGACGACGTTGAGAGTCGCTTGAACGATACACATTAGACCGATGCACACTCCAGCCAGCCTGAATGCTCCTGAAATTCAAAAACACATCATCATGATAGGATTCAAAGTGATACCATGTGATAGTAAATGTTGTATCTTCTTATATTTTATTATAAACACTATATAGTATCGGATATACATTGGATTTTCCCGGCCGTATTTAGATTTGGTAGCATGAACTGTTCCCTTTGCCTGACCTCCGAGACCCAAACTCGTTCCAGCATAACAATTAACCTGAGCACAAAGCCAGCTCCATGAAGATCTGCATCAGAACCTGACTTACTAACGCCATTGTGGCTGAATGAGCACAAATCTTCACAAAATCTCTTCCATCTTTAGTAGATTTTATTATAAGAGCAAACTGGAAAGTGTCCACGTACCAAGTTTCCAACAACAGCATCATGAAATATGAAGATGTTCCTTCACCTTCTTTATTTGAAAGTTTACATAGAAATGACAAAACACATAGACTTCAACCTGAAGACTTTTCCTTGGGGCCCCTGCCTTCCATTATCCACATTCAAGTATAATTCCCATCCTTACCTCTATACTGAGCGTCTCTTCCAGGTGAGGGAGGTGTTTTCTTCTCCCTCTGTACATTCTGGTAATTAGATTGTTCACGCTGAACTCTCGTATCCAGATGTAGAGCCATGGATCAGTCCGACTTGATGAATTGTCAGTGTAAAATGAACAGTCAGTGCATCATGAGCATCTGTCCTCACTACATGTAGCGTCACACCGTTACACCATCATCCCAAAAGCAGGAACTGAGAACCATGAAGCAACTGCTGGTAGGAAGTAGAGTTTCTTCACCAAGAAGAATCGTTTTTTTCATGAAAATGTCATTTGGGTAGTTCATATCATTTCATATTCAGTTTATTCTCTTTATACGATTCTGGATTGTATTTATTAATTAGCATGTAGGATTTTTGAGGTTCTGCTCAGAAAAAAAAGACATTGTTGGTTGTTTTTTTGTTTACCGTATTTTTCGGACTATAAGCCGCTACTTTTTTCCCACATTTTGAACACCGCGTCTTAAACAACGAAACGGTTAATTGATGGATTTTTCCTGGGTTTTTCCTGGTTTCACAAACTACAAGCCAAAAAACTGAGCGACATAACATTAGACTAATGAAATTTCCGAACGGAAACGAAAAAACGCACCTCACATCACGCACACACCTCACCATTCCAGCATGACGATGACAAAAGATAAACTCCCGAGAGAAATACAGTGGTACCTTGACCTACGAGTTTAATTCGTTCCGTGGACGAGCTCGTATCTCAATTTGCTCGCACATCAAATCAGTTTTCCATATTGAAAATACTTAAAATGGCATTAATCCGTTCCAACCCTCAAAATGACACTCCTTTTTTATGTTTCATGTTATTAGTAAAAGATATAATAAGGTTTTATTCAGTGTATTTTCCTTGGAGATGAGATGACTTGAGCTAACGAAAGCGCCGGTGGGGTGTGTGTGTGTGTGTGTGTGTGTGTGTGTGTGTGTGTGTGTGTGTGTGTGTGTGTGTGTGTGTGTGTGTGTGTGTGTGAAGGGGGGGGGGGGGGTTACTATCACTCCTGCACACTACATATCCCTAAACTTTAATTTAACTAAATTTTTACTTTTTCTTCTTTGCTTATCTTAATTTTCGTCACAATCTTCGCTTTCTGGCTTTACTTCGCCATCTAGCAGCGGCGTCTCGAGCTCGTATCTTAATTTTTTGCTTGCGTAACAAAGCAAAAAAATCAACCGAGTGACCGCTCGTACCTCGGAAAACTCGTACATTAATTCACTCGTAGGTCAACGTACCACTGTAGTTGTTAAAGGAAGGAGGAAGACAGTGAACAATGACTTTCTTGGTCGGCTACTGTTTAGATACAAGCCGTTGTAGCGTTGAGTCTGGGTGAAGGGAGAGCTCACTAACTCCAGTTACAACAGAAATCATATAAGTACAGACAGCTTTCCAAAAACTCGTGCTTTTTTATTTTTCTTGGCAACAGCATTATGGGTTAGTCAAAGAAACTTAGAAATGAGCATCAGAAAATAATAAGGACATATTCCTCAGTCTCACACGCACACACACGCAGTAGTAGCGGAAGAATGCAGTGACGTGTCCAAAATACGGCTCTGCTCTTAATAGAAGCGCAACATATTGCATTTAGTGTCTTTTGTTAAAGCCTGTGTAAAATTCATTATTTTCAGTGTAGACACCTGCGGCTTATTTATGTTCAAAATAAAAATATTTGTAAAATTCAGTGGGTGCGGCTTATATAAGGATGCACTTAATTGTCCGGAAATTAAGGTAGTTTTTATTCTAAGGGAAAGTTGGACATTTCCTAATCACTGGTTTGTATGCAGGGGGAATTCAAGAACTCAGTAAAAAACAGAAAAATGAATATATGACTAATAAAAACAAGACCTAGTGAACTCGCTTTTATTACAAAATCGCTTCCGAAGCTCCCCCAAGGATGTCATTTCATTAATGATGTTAAGGAACCAACTTTACATCATTCGATTTCTATATTTAAATGCAGCAATGCTGAGTCAGCAGATGCGTGTGTAGAAACCACAACTTGCATAAAACATACACACGCAATCGATATCTGACCATATTTGGATGCATGAAATTTTCCCTTTCACTTGAACTAGAAAACCCAAATCTGTTCCAGCATGACAATGCACAAAGACAGCTCCATGAAGATACGCGTTACATGGGTTGGTGTGGAAGATCTCCAGTTTTATCATGATTTTTTTTCACACTGACCGTCCTTGAAGCCTCCTCACCTCACCTACACCAGTACCTGACGTCCAAATCTCCACAATAATCCATGTTCCCAGAAGAGTGGAAGAAGTTTTGAAGGTGTAAACGAGGCCAGAAAAAAAGTTCAAACATCACAAATAGCACCTTTTTAAATCATTTTTATTTGCATGACAGCATAAATATGTACATTATACTCCAGAATATCGAGCGACAACAAATAAAATCAGACACGGTATCAAAAAAGAGCTTTTATTAAACTGTTACAGTTCTGATAATCAGCTGCCTGATTGCGATCCCTTCAGAATAATAGGACATTCAACAAAGTGCCAGGAAATCACTAATGCACTTAATAAGCACACAAGATAAAAGATCTCAAACCTTTTGAACATCTTCTGTGAACTCTGTTCTACACTATATAGCCAAAAGTTTGTGGACACCTGAGCATGAGATTGCAATGTGCTCCTTTTTCCACATTGAATCCCTGTTCGGTGTTAAAATGAACTCCACTCTTCTGGGAATATGTTCAAATAGATATTATGGATTGGTGCTCATTCCGACGTTAGGTGTTAGTTAAGTCTGATTTAGGTGTGGTGAGGAGGCCTGGGGGTGCAGGGTGAAAATATGTATCCCAAAGGTGTTCAGTAGGGCTGGAGCTCTATAGCAGGAGATCTTCTACTCCACTCTGTCTAAAGCACATCTTCATGGAGCTGGCTTTGGGCACAGGGGCTTAGAAAAACATCCTATGCAGCTGTGTGTCCATTTTTGTGGTAACAGTTTAAAGAAGAACCACATATGGCGAAAAAAGTCAGGTGTCCCAATCGCCTATTTTAGCCATATAGTATACATAAATACACACACACACACACACACACACACACACACACACACACACACACACACACACACACACACACATTGTTACCTTCACTTCTTAAAAACCACGAGCCCCCATAAAGCAGCAATAAGCCCAGGAACCTGTCAAACAGTGTTGATGGGGTTTTTTTATACACTAAATAATTGTAAAAGTTGTTACTGATGCTTTCTTTCTTTGTTATTAATGATTTAATATTTGCTGCTTTTATTTGCTGGACATACTTAAAAATACATTTTGAAGAAAAGAGGAGATCGGCCAACCCCGAAGCTAGCTAGCGCGTCTCAGCCCGGGAAAGAGTTTGTTCACCGCTTCCAGACCAGTGAATACGAGCGATACCATTGGATTACAGCCTCTGAGGTTGCAAATTATGAGTCTGCATCTCTGCTAAGTAGGTTGTATTTTATTTACATTTTAATGTTTTTCTCATGTTATTAGACAAATATTGATTCTGAACTGCTCCAGATGTTGTTGGTGCACAGTTGTGGTTGTATTGTAGAGGTTTAGAGTCTAAACTGGGTTTCTTGCTTTAGTAAAATGGTTTTCACCTCCATATGTGAAATCTCTCTCTCTCTCTCTCTGTAATGCCACATGTTGTTATAATCACATTTTTGTATAGTATTGATGGTTCTATTAATGCGACAATATAGTGGAGATGGATTAAGTCCCAGGTACCAAATGCACGGCTCGCCACTGATTAGACCTCATTTGTAATACAGATGTGTATATAAATGTGTGTGTGTGTGTTTTACATTTAATATTCTAAAGATATGATCTACTTAACTGTTTTATTTATTTCAGCAAACTTTAACAAACATCATCATTACTTCATTCATTAAAAAAATCTCGAAGCTGGACATAAAGCACTAAAGAATCCATATCACTTCCTGGTTAGCGGCTAACGCTAGCGCTATTGATTCTTGATCGTATTTCCGGTACGGAGCGAGTCGCCACAGTGACACTGCGCTAACTCTAGTTTCTTTTTTAGACCTCTGGCATTGTTGTGTATGTTTTCAAGTTTAATAATAACTTAACTAACTAAACAAACCTAAACAAAATCATGGTCCACCACTTAAAACGTTCCTGAGGAAACTCAGATTTTAACTTTGTTCTGTAAAATGAAATGAAAGTTTCTTAAATACCTTAAGTTTGTACAAAGACTTTTGCTTAATCAACTCAGTTTAAGTGAAAAGACTCTAATGTTACTCTAAACCAGGGGTCACCCACATGAGTAGCCCGCGAGCCTTTTCTAAAAATAGCTGTTTCCTACTTTGTTAAATCATTGTTGATACTTATTATCAGTGTTGTGCTAGTTACTAAAAAATAGTAACTAGTTACAGTTACTTCATTCAGAAAGTACCTTAGTTACTTTGTTGATTACTTTCACCAAAAAGTAATGCGTTACTGTTAAAAGTAACTTTTTAGAACGTAAAGAAAGAACGTTCTTTAAAGTTCCCATTAATGCCCTTTTATGTGTTATGGTCTACAAACACAAAACTGACTTAAACACAAAGTCATTTTTTAAACACTATTTTATTAAAGTCAGAGCAGCACAAACTGAATATATCACAAGGATTTCTGAAAGAAATAACAAAACAAGCTGAATAATATATTCACAATCAAAAACTAAAGTGGCTTCTGCTGTTGTGTTGAGCTCTTAAACATGTTCCTTTCACAGCTGAAGTATGAAAACTATCCACAATGTAGAACAGAACACCGGATTAGCTTCTAGTTTCGTCGAGGCGTGGAGTTTCTGGAGGTGTTGCTATCGCAGTAGATACGAGCTTCGAACCAGAAAGACACAGCTTACATTTGACTAAAAAGGTTTTTGTCTTTATTCCTCAACTAAAGTGAAATAATGAGCATATTTTCACTTTGAGAAACTCGTCTTGCTCTCGCCTCGACTCGCCATTACTGCCGCACAGACCTGAAAAAACGGAGACACGCCCACAGCGCATCTTCTTTCTGTTTACAGTGGTTCATCCTCCAATCCTACAATGCGAAGCTGCTGTAAACAGGTTAGTCTGTAGGCTACACTTCAGCCCAAATTAATTCATTTTAAAAAGTAACGGGTAACGCACCATACGGTAACGGAGTTACTTTATTTTTAAAAGTAACGCGTTACAGTATTAGTTACTGTCAAAAGTAACTTCGTTACAGTACTGTAACTTCGATACAGTTTCTGCCCAACACTGCTTATTATGAGAAATCATTAACATGATCAGTGTCTTCACATAGATGAATATCATTAATTATTAATAATAACATATAATAAAAGGTAAATTGAGCAAATTTGTTATTTCAGATTAAACTGGTAGCCCTTCACATTAATCGGTACCCAAAAAGTAGCTCTCATTTTAAAAAAGGTTGGTGACCCCTGCTCTATACACACTGATCTATTATTAGAATGATATTAATGAGTCAAACACTGATTGATTTCTATTGCAATTATCATGAGCCAAAAACCTTCTTTTCAACTACTTGCTTTTTGAAAACTCAGGTCAAAAAACAGAGGTCGAGTCTGCAGATTCTTCCATCATTTATTCCTCACAAAATGTTCTGCTTGCTGTTGAACTGATGCTGAACTGTATGTTGGTAAATAGTCCCCTGATTGGTGGTCTGGTGTGAGTTACGTTTTTATCCACTCATAAATAAACAGGAACAACTGATCTATCCTCTCAACTAAGACATCAAATGCATTTATTTAAAAGCAAGAATAAAATAAACCTCCATACAGAGTCAGACATGGAAAAATACGAGTCAAATAAACTAAGAAAATATTACAACGCTTATGAAAAATGCTAGTAATACACAAACACTAATGGATGAAGCTAATAAAAAAATGACACACTAAATTGAAAGCATTTGCAATGTGTTTTTGCTCTACTGGTCTACAATCCATTTCTCTTCACAGAGATTTAAATGGAAATGGTTTTCTCACATATGCAAAATTTCTTGGCACTGCATGTATTATCGTTCCATGTGTTAAGGACATCAACCACTGGTCTTCCATCTTCGGGACTGTAATCAGTTTCAACACAATGTTCATCTCCATTACGATTGTTTGGCTCTTGAGTCCACCAGAAACTGAAAACACACATAAAGGATCAGCACATTCACAAGTTAAGCACAAGTTAATCAAGCAGATCAATGAGTTCAATGAGATGATTAAGTTCTTACGGAGTTTGCAGTGGTGTACCGTCCACCCATTTAAACAAGCCCTCCGTGTTTTGGTTATTCAAACCAATCCAAGCCGGCTTTCCTCTTCTAAACAACTCAATGAAATCCTGTTCAGGTAGATTCATTTATAATGCACAGTTTAACATCACTATTCCATCAAAACGTTTTTCTCTTTCTGTCTCACCTGTTCTTCTCTGCTCGTTATGATCACGAGGTTTGCACTTTTCTTAATGCAGTCATCTTGGCTCTGAATCCAGCTCTTGTTCTCCTTAGACATGAAGTAAAGACTGGACCTGAAGGAGACCCACCCCATCCTGAGATCCTCAGCTGTTCTTAGAAGAGATTAGGATTTGTTCTTTTAGACCTGATAAAATTCCATGAAAACGTCTACAGTAGGTAAGGTTACCTCTATGTTTGTAGCCAATCAGGTCTGGGAAAAAGGAGGTTTATCGTATGGTATGTATTTTAGTCTAACTTTAAATCTGAGAGCTGTCAAAGCTAATAAAGTTCAGGCATTACATTATGATCACCTGCCTGATACCGTGTTGGTCCCCTTTTGCTGCTAAAGCAGTCCTGACCCATCGAACATCAACAACATTAACTTCTTCAGCAGTTTGAGCTACAGGAGCTCGTCTGTTGGATCGGACCACACGGACCAGCCTTCGCTCCTCACCTGCATCAATGATCCTCAGCTGTCACCGGATCACCGCTGTTCCTTCTGACCACGGAAGACCAGGAACAGCCCACAAGAGCTACAGTTTTGGAGATGTTCTAACCCAGACATCTAGACGTCACAATTAGTCAAACTCGCCCATTTTTCCTGCTTTAAGGACAAAATGTTTACTTGCTGCCAAATAAATAAATCCACCCACTAACAGGAGCCATGATGAAGAGCTCATCAGTGATCTTCACTTCACCACTCATAATGTTATAACATCATAATGTTATGCCTGATCAGTGTGTGTTGTTGAAATCATAAGCCAGGTTTAATAGCAATTAAGCAAATGTCATTTATTTCATTTCTAAAAGTAATGAGGTTCACTAGCATTTTTTTTTTTTTTTAGTTGTATATACATTAATTCTATCACAAATAAAAATAAAAATGAAATGAAATCACTGACCAAAGTTGGAATATCTTCTCTGGAGTTGATCTTTCTCCTGCTGTAGCTGATCTCTCACTTTACCCAGGCGGAGGTAGTTGATGTCTAACTGTCTTTTCTCCTCATTAAGTACATTGTATTTGGCCAGCGTGTAATTTTCACAGTCCATCAAGAACTGCTCCGTATGTTTCTGAGAAAGAACTGAACCAACAGAATTATCATATTAATCTGTGTGATTAGAGGGAAGTACATGTTACCCTGTAGAAGACGATGCAGTCTGAGACACTGCCTTACAGACTGAAGGGTCTCTTCTCTTCATTGTGATTGTAATTGAAATGTAGTCTGTGTCAATTCACGTAATCCTGACAAGCACCAAGCGCTGAGGGTAAAATTGTTGTAGCTCAGTGGTTACGATCATGGATTTTATGTTCGAAGGGTGTGAGCTCAAATCCCACCGCCACTATTTTGCTGTTTAAACAAGATAAGTGGGATAACGTTAAAGAAAAAATAAGTGTAAATTGTTTCTGAACTCCCCCTACTGGTGAAATATGCTACTATGTAGGTATGTTCTATGTAGAAGATTCAACCTGAAGGAGATTGAAGACTGTAAGGTGTTGGCAGGGGACGATGGGATGTTGGTCTGTAGGACGGCTTTAGAGGTAAAAAAATAAAAAAAAGGAGAGGAGTAGAGTGAAGACTGAAAAAAGAATAAGGTTGTGGAGACTAAAGGAGGACGACTGTAGTATGAGATTCAGGGAAGCGGTCAGACAGAGGCTCGATGGTGGTGAAGAGGTGCTGGATGATTGGGCATCTACTGCAGAGGTGATAAGGGAGACGGTTAGAAAGGTACTCGGTGTAACATCTGGAAATAGAAAGGTAGACAAAGAGAGGAGGTGGTGGAATGAGGAAGTGCAGTAGAGCATACGAAGAAAAAGGTTGGAGAAACAGAATTAGGATCAGCAGAGTGATGAGAAAAGTAGGCAGGGGAACAAGGTAAAGAGGGATGTGGCGAAAGCCAAGGAAAAAGTATGTGAGGAGCTGTATGAGAGGTTGGACACTAAGGAAGGAGGAAAGGATTTGTAGCGATTGGCCAGACAGAGGGACCGAGCTGGGAAGGATGTGCTGCAAGTTAGAGCAATAAAGAATGGAGATGGAAATGTGTTGACAAGTGAGGAGAGTGTGTTGAGAAGGTGGAGGGAGTATTTTGAGCAGCTGATGAACGAGGAAAATAAGAGAGAAGGTTGGATGGTGTGGAGATGGTGAAGCTGGAAGTGGATAGGATTAGTAAGGAGGAAGCGAGAGCAGCAATTAGGAGGATGAAGAGTGGAACGTCAGTAGGACCAGATGACATACCGGTAGAAGCATGGAGATGTTTAGGAGAGATTGCAGATTTTTTAACAAGATTCTGGAAGGTGAGAAGATGCCTGAGGAATGGAGAAGGAGTTTGCTGGTACCGATCTTTAAAAATAAGGGAGATGTGCAGACATTTAGTAACTACAGGGGAATTAAGTTGATCAGTCACACAATGTAGTTATGGGAAAGAGGAGTGGAAGCCAGGCTGAGAGAAGAGGTGACCATCTGTGAGCAACAGTATGGTTTCATGCTGAGGAAGAGCACCACAGACGCATTATTTGCTTGGAGAATGTTGATGGAGAAGTATAGAGAATGTCAGAAGGAGTTGCATTGTGTGTTTGTGGATTTAGAGAAAGCATACGACAGGGTGGAGAGAGGAGTTGTGGTATTGTATGAGGAAGTCTGGTGTGTCAGAGAAGTATGTGAGGGTGGTGCAGGACATGTATGAGGACAGTTTGACAGCAGTGAAGTGTGCAGTAGGAACGACCGACTGGTTTAAGGTGGAGGTTGGACTGCATCAAGGATCGACTCTGAGCCCTTTCCTGTTTGCAGTGGTGATGGACAGGTTGAAGGACGAGGTTAGACAGGAGTCTCTGTGGACTATGATGTTTGTGCATGATATTGTGATTATATAGTGAGAGTAGAGAGCAGGTGGAGAAGAGCCTGGAGAGGTGGAGGTACATGATGGAGAGAAGGGGAATGAAAGTCAGTTGGAGTAAGACAGAGTACATGTGTGTGTGAATGAGAGGGAGGGCAGTGGAGTGGTGCAGTTGCAGGGAGAGGAGGTGGAGAAGGTGGAGGAGTTCAGGTACCTGGGGTCAACAGTGCAAAGTAATGAAGAGTGTGTTAGAGAAGTGAAGAAAAGAGTGCAAGCAGGGTGGAGTGGGTGGAGAAGAGTGATAGCAGGAGTGATTTGTGATAGAAGAGTATCTGTGAGAGTGAAAGGGAAAGTTTATAGGACTGTGGTGAGACCTGAGATGTTGTATGGATTAGAGACAGTGGCGGTGAATAAAAGACAGGAGGTGTAGCTGGAGGTAGCAGAGCTGCTATGTTGAGATGTCCGTTGGTAGTGACGACGATGGACAGGATTAGAAATTAGTTTATTAGAGGGCTCGATACTTGGTCCCCTTCTTTTCTCCCTCTATACCCACTCCATTGGTGAAGTCATATCCTCACATGGGTTTTCTTATCACTGCTATGCAGATGACACTCAACTAATCTTTTCTTTCCCTCCATCAGATACCACAGCTTCTGCTCGGATATCAGCATGATTGACAAACATATCTTCATGGATGAGTGCTCACCAACTTAAACTCAACCCCAGCAAAACAGAACTGCTGGTCATTTCAGGTGATTCATCTCTAGGTCAAGATCTCCAAATAACACTTCATGACTCTCTGCTCTCCCCTTCAGCCACTGCTCGTAACCTTGGGGTAACTATGGACAATGAACTGTCCTTCTTCACACATGTTGCTAATGTTGCTCGTTCTTGTCGATTTCTTCTCTATAACATCTGAAGGATTCGACCATTTCTGTCCACACAGGCTGCCCAGGTGCTTGTTCGGTCTCTTGTCATTTCAAGACTTGACTACTGTAACTCTCTGCTGGCAGGTCTTCTCCTGAACGCTATTCGTCCACTGCAAATGATCCAAAACGCAGCTGCACGACTTGTGTTCAATCTGCCCAAGTTCTCCCACACCACCCCACTGCTGCGCTCCCTTCACTGGCTTCCAGTATCTGCACGTATCAGATTCAAAACAATGATGCTTGCCTACAAGGCCAAAAATGGACCAGCACCATCTTACCTCAGTGACCTCATCACATCTCGCACTGCACCACGCTGTCTGAGATCCTCCAGCACTGCTCGACTGGTACCACCTTCTCTCAAAATGAGAGGTAAGTACACTTCAAGGCTCTTCTCTGTTCTGGCACCGAGGTGGTGGAATGAACTTCCCCTAGATGTCCGTACAGCAGAGTCCCTGACTATCTTCAAGCGACGACTGAAGACCTACCTCATCCTGAAAAACTTAAATTAGCACTTCCAAGCTTGTAGAATTCAAGGGTTATATTTATATTAAGTTTGTAATTTTGCGTACCAGTGTAGATTTATTCATTACTAGAGACTCAAAGCACTTTTGTACGTCGCTCTGGATAAGGGCGTCTGCTAAATGCCACAAATGTAAATGTAAATGTAAGGAGGAAAAGAGGAAGACCAAGGAGGAGGTTCATGGATGTGGTGAGGGAAGACATGCAGATAGTTGGTTTGAAAGAGGCAGGTGTAGAGGACAGGGGGGGGTATGGAGACGGATGATCTGCTGTGGCGCCCCCTAATTGAAGCAGCCGAAAGAAGAAGAAGAAGAAGAAGAAGACTGGTGGAAAACGCTACTCCAGCTAACAATGGTCAAAGTTAAAATCGATGCCATAGATTATTTTTACATAAATTTTGAGGTTAGAGCAGGTCGAAAAGCAGCAAGAGTATAACACCAAATGTACTGTATAACGTGTCATAATACACATATAAAAAGTTACAAACTTAATTTAAAAGCATTTGTTATTTTGTAATGATGATAAACAGCAGCAGTTGTAACCTGCGACTTACGGTGCAGCCTCAGGACGACGTTGAGAGTCGCCTGAACGATACACATTAGACCGATGCACACTCCAGCCAGCCTGAATGCTCCTGAAATTCAAAAACACATCATCATGATAGGATTCAAAGTGATACCATGTGATAGTAAATGTTGTATCTTCTTATATTTTATTATAAACACTATATAGTATCGGATATACATCGGATTTTCCCGGCCGTATTTAGATTTGGTAGCATGAACTGTTCCCTTTGCCTGACCTCCGAGACCCAAACTCGTTCCAGCATAACAATTAACCTGAGCACAAAGCCAGCTCCATGAAGATCTGCATCAGAACCTGACTTACTAACGCCATTGTGGCTGAATGAGCACAAATCTTCACAAAATCTCTTCCATCTTTAGTAGATTTTATTATAAGAGCAAACTGGAAAGTGTCCACGTACCAAGTTTCCAACAACAGCATCATGAAATATGAAGATGTTCCTTCACCTTCTTTATTTGAAAGTTTACATAGAAATGACAAAACACATAGACTTCAACCTGAAGACTTTTCCTTGGGGCCCCTGCCTTCCATTATCCACATTCAAGTATAATTCCCATCCTTACCTCTATACTGAGCGTCTCTTCCAGGTGAGGGAGGTGTTTTCTTCTCCCTCTGTACATTCTGGTAATTAGATTGTTCACGCTGAACTCTCGTATCCAGATGTAAAGCCATGGATCAGTCCGACTTGATGAATTGTCAGTGTAAAATGAACAGTCAGTGCATCATGAGCATCTGTCCTCACTACATGTAGCGTCACACCGTTACACCATCATCCCAAAAGCAGGAACCGAGAACCATGAAGCAACTGCTGGTAGGAAGTAGAGTTTCTTCACCAAGAAGAATCGTTTTTTTCATGAAAATGTCATTTGGGTAGTTCATATCATTTCATATTCAGTTTATTCTCTTTATACGATTCTGGATTGTATTTATTAATTAGCATGTAGGATTTTTGAGGTTCTGCTCAGAAAAAAAAGACATTGTTGGTTGTTTTTTTGTTTAGTTTTTATTCTAAGGGAAAGTTGGACATTTCCTAATCACTGGTTTGTATGCAGGGGGAATTCAAGAACTCAGTAAAAAAAACAAAAAAAATGAATATATGACTAATAAAAACAAGACCTAGTGAACTCGCTTTTATTACAAAATCGCTTCCGAAGCTCCCCCAAGGATGTCATTTCATTAATGATGTTAAGGAACCAACTTTATATCATTCGAGTTCTATATTTAAATGCAGCAAGTAAAATAACAATCATGCTGAGTCAGCAGATGCGTGTGTAGAAACCACAACTTGCATAAAACATACACACGCAATCGATATCTGACCATATTTGGATGCATGAAATTTTCCCTTTCACTTGAACTAGAAAACCCAAATCTGTTCCAGCATGACAATGCACAAAGACAGCTCCATGAAGATACGCGTTACATGGGTTGGTGTGGAAGATCTCCAGTTTTATCATGATTTTTTTTCACACTGACCGTCCTTGAAGCCTCCTCACCTCACCTACACCAGTACCTGATGTCCAAATCTCCACATTAATCCAGTGGAACATGTTCCCAGAAGAGTGGAAGAAGTTTTGAAGGTGTAAACGAGGCCAGAAAAACAGTTCAAACATCACAAATAGCACCCTTTTAAATCATTTTTATTTGCATGACAGCATAAATATGTACATTATACTCCAGAATATCGAGCGACAACAAATAAAATCAGACACGGTATCAAAAAAGAGCTTTTATTAAACTGTTACAGTTCTGATAATCAGCTGCCTGATTGCGATCCCTTCAGAATAATAGGACATTCAACAAAGTGCCAGGAAATCACTAATGCACTTAATAAGCACACAAGATAAAAGATCTCAAACCTTTTGAACATCTTCTGTGAACTCTAAGTTCTAAAGAGGCCACGCATTAGAATTTTGGGTTTTTTTCTTGGTTTTTTTTCTTATTTTTCTCCACGTGAATCCACGCACCGGCGTAACAAACAGTTATGGTTTATTCTCCATGATGCTGCATTCAGAACATTTGTGATCAGTAGTAAATTTTTCTGTGAATTCGGCGTAAGAGCTTGTTCTAGAGGCGGCATCATGGATAATTAACTATAACCATGTGTTGCAAATTTACATGTAAATTGTAAAACGTGCACATTTTAGAAATTAAAACTGCTGTAGGAAAAGCTGGGGTTAAATTACAGGTCAGTTACAGTCTATCCAAAAGAACTCAACTCAAAGAAGAGTCTCAGGTTTTTGTCTCATTTTTCATATTTGATCTGATTTTTCTGACACTTTTCACAGAAACAGGATATTCATCATAAGATCTTCATGCTGAGGTACAGAACGAGGTTTACGGAGCCTATTGGAAAGATTGGGTGTTTTTGTCTCCATCGTGTGGTGCTGATGTGTAACTACAGCGAGAAGCCAGTCAGTAACGCTCCACTCACGATCATACAAAACGCCAAGATGAGAAGTAGGTAGTTCCTCAATCCCTGAGGAGAAGCAAACATTTTAATAGGCGAAAAAAACAACAACAACAACAACAACAATGAATATACACTATATAGCCAAAAGTTTGTGGACACCTGAGCATGAGATGGCAATGTGCTTCTTTTTCTACATTGAATCCCCGTTCGGTGTTAAAATGAACTCCACTCTTCTGGGAATATGTTCAACTAGATTTTATGGAGATTGCTGCTCATTCAGACGTTAGGTGTTAGTTAAGCCCGATTTAGGTGTGGTGAGGAGGCCTGGGGGTGCAGGGTGAAAATATGTATCCCAAAAGGTGTTCAGTAGGGCTGGAGCTCTATAGCAGGAGATCTTCTACTCCACCCTGTCTAAAGCACATCTTCATGGAGCTGGCTTTGGGCACAGGGTCTTCGAAAAACATCCTATGCAGCTGTGTGTCCATTTTTGTGGTAACAGTTTAAAGAAGAACCACATATGGCGAAAAAAAGTCAGGTGTCCCAATCGCCTATTTTAGCCATATAGTATATATAAATATATAAACACACACACACACACACACACACACACACCACACACACACACACATCGTTACCTTCACTTCTTTAAAAACCACGACCCCCCATAAAGCAGCAATAAGCCCAGGAACCTGTCAAACACAAAGCATTAATGTTATAAAGAGACCTTTCATTTCATCACTCTGTCCCTCTCAGTCCTCCGCACTCCTGAGGTAACGCGGTCACGTGTCTTTCTCGCTTCACGTGGGGGAAAAACATCATCATCCGAGATGGTGTCACTCACCGTAGTAATGATGGGGAAGCTCACCAGTGGCTTCAGGTAATGATTGGCCAGGAACCAGCAGCAGGTGGCCACGCCCCACATCAGCCCAGAAACAAACCCTGTGCAGTACAGAATCGAGATCAAAATACCAAAGAGGCTCCATTGAGGACGTTCCAGAAGATTCTGCAGTGTGTCGTTACACAGGTGTGGGTCCTACCTGGGAGCACGGCTTTAGGGAACACTTGCGGTTTGTTCTTTTTGAAGGCGCAGTAGATGATGAAGTATACGGTGCTGGTGAGAAAGATCCCACTGAAATGAGCAAAGACGTAATCTAGATCTGAAAACACCACACACACACACACACACACACCACACACACACACACACACACACACACACGTGGTGTAAAATATGAGTAAATGCACTTCGTTACTGTACGTAAATTCTCTTTCGGCTACTTTCTAGTTTTCAAAGATTCCCCTTCACTCTGACTACGATTCAGTAGATGTTCCTTTTTACTCCACTGTATTTTAATTGAAACGAGCGTTTCCACCATTTTCACCTCTGTTGAAGACGTCCTTGAGGCACGGATCTGCTGCCCGTGAGGGACTTTTTTTCTCAGAGACTGAGAGCGGCATCAAATCAGTCAGCTCTGAATATTTTGCTTTATTCGTCCATAGAATACTAACAGATCTTCTATTATCTGATAATGCTGTAATTAATTTATTCTGGCATGTTGAAAAGCTGCAGTGTCGAGGGTTAAGGCAGTGTCGAGGGTTAAGGCAGTGTCGAGGGGTAAGGCAGTGTCGAGGGGTAAGGCAGTGTCGAGGCAGTGTTGAGGGGTAAGGCAGTGTTGAGGCAGTGTTGAGGGGCGAGGCAGTGTTGAGGGGCAAGGCAGTGTTGAGGCAGTGTTGAGGGTTAAGGCAGTGTTGAGGCAGTGTTGAGGGTTAAGGCAGTGTTGAAGGGCAAGGCAGTGTTGAGGGTTAAGGCAGTGTTGAGGCAGTGTTGAGGGTTAAGGCAGTGTTGACGGGTAAGGCAGTGTTGACGGGTAAGGCAGTGTTGACGGGTAAGGCAGTGTTGAGGGTTAAGGCAGTGTTGAGGGTTAAGGCAGTGTTGAGGCAGTGTTGAGGGTTAAGGCAGTGTTGAGGCAGTGTTGAGGGTTAAGGCAGTGTTGAGGCAGTGTTGAGGGTTAAGGCAGTGTTGAGGGGTTAAGGCAGTGTTGAGGGGTTAAGGCAGTGTTGACGGGTAAGGCAGTGTTGAGACAGTGTTGAGGGTTAAGGCAGTGTTGAGGGGTTAAGGCAGTGTTGAGGGGTTAAGGCAGTGTTGACGGGTAAGGCAGTGTTGAGGGGTAAGGCAGTGTTGAGGGGTAAGGCAGTTTTGAGGGGGTAAGGCAGTTTTGAGGGGGTAAGGCAGTTTTGAGGGGTAAGGCAGTTTTGAGGGGTAAGGCAGTGTTGAGGGGTAAGGCAGTGTTGAGGGGTAAGGCAGTGTTGACGGGTAAGGCAGTGTTGACGGGTAAGGCAGTTTTGAGGGGGTAAGGCAGTTTTGAGGGGTAAGGCAGTTTTGAGGGGTAAGGCAGTGTTGAGGGGTAAGGCAGTGTTGACGGGTAAGGCAGTGTTGACGGGTAAGGCAGTGTTGAGGCAGTGTTGAGGGGTTAAGGCAGTGTTGAGGGGTTAAGGCAGTGTTGAGGGGTTAAGGCAGTGTTGACGGGTAAGGCAGTGTTGAGGCAGTGTTGAGGGGTTAAGGCAGTGTTGAGGGGTTAAGGCAGTGTTGAGGGGTTAAGGCAGTGTTGACGGGTAAGGCAGGCAGTGTTGACGGGTAAGGCAGGCAGTGTTGACGGGTTAAGGCAGTGTTGAGGTGTAAGGCAGTGTTGATGGGTAAGGCAGTGTTGATGGGTAAGGCAGTGTTGATGGGTAAGGCAGTGTTGAGGGGTTAAGGCAGTGTTGACGGGTAAGGCAGTGTTGATGGGGTTAAGGCAGTGTTGATGGGTAAGGCAGTGTTGAGGGGTTAAGGCAGTGTTGAGGGGTTAAGGCAGTGTTGACGGGTAAGGCAGTGTTGAAGGGTTAAGGCAGTGTTGAGGGGTTAAGGCAGTGTTGACGGGTAAGGCAGTGTTGACGGGTAAGGCAGTGTTGAGGGGTACAATATTGATTTGTGCTTTAGGGCGGAAAGAAAAATAAATAAATAAATAAAACGTACCGAACTGGCTCGCCCCAACGTATTGGCTGTCATGCTGACTTGCGTGGACTTTGATGTACAGCATGGGGATGAATGATGAACCGTAGAGGAGTCCAGCTACTACGGCCATTCCTGAACCTCTGAGGAAAATCATTACAGTAAATAAAAACAACCAACATAAGCAGATATTGTACAACATGTACCTGAACAATGACCTGGAATAATGATTTATTAGCATTCTACCATACACAAGTACTGGCCACTATATGGACTTAAGTTTGTGGACACCTGATCATACTGATTTCTGAACATTTTGAATTGGAATTTATATCTTGTTACTTTTAAACATCTTACATTTTAGACTTCTGTAGGAGTGTGCAAACTTTTTATTTTGTTTACTTTTGTCCTGCTTCAGCGAAACCTTCCAATGAAAAGGAGTGTGGCCTACAGCCCAGGATCGTTTCTATACTTACACCAGGCGCTTAGTGAGAGGCGGCAACATGTCCACCCACGAGTTATCCGATGACGTGTGAGGGCTGGTGTTTACACTCTGAAATAAAAAGATCACAACACGTTTCTTTACAAAACTCATCCAATAAAGAGCGATTCTCAAAACCAGGAAGTAGCGTGTTACAGTTCCATTATAATCAAGCAGCTGATGAAAGTAAAAAACACTTTTTTATTATCCTCTTCTACATCTTATACACACAAATGACCAGAAGACGTACACTGTCTATTAGCAGTGGCGTCTCTTCAGCTGCAACAGGCCTCTGAACATTGGTCTTCACAAAGAAAAACACCATGGCGCTGTGGGAGGCCAGAGATACTGTTAGAGCTCAGAAATGAAGAGAACAATCACACAATGAAGACAAAAACGTGTGTGTGTGTGTGTGTGTGTGTGTGTGTGTGTGTGTGAGAATGTGTTTGCATGGTACCTAAGCAAACACAATCCAGCTCCGCAGTAGTTAAGTATCGGGTTGCTGACTTTCTCCGCTTCAATACCAAACCAGCCAAATCTGAGAATACAATAAGACAAGAGAGGAGACTTGTGAGACCCTGAACCTGACATGCGCTGAGGGTTTTCACATTTTTGTATTGTGTACAAAGTAGTAATGACTAATTGGTCATTTATTAGTCCTGACTTTTCATCCTTCCATCGATTTTTTGTGAATAAACAAGAGAACACATATGGCAGTCCCTATTACACTCCCCATTCTCCCTCTGTAAGGACCAAAAGTGTGTATTAAGACCGTTCAGTGTTTGCTCTTCGAAGCTTTGGAGCTCTTCACGTGCTTTCAGTGTTCTTTTGTAAAAGGAAATGTTCCACCAGATGCAATTTGCTTCCAAAAAATGTGTAAAAAAATAAATAATCAGTGCATTAAATCACTTACAGAACACAATATGGACAAACGTATTTTTTTCCAGACATAGCTGCTTCTTCATCAAACTGTTTCCACAATGTACGAGGCACACAATTATATAGGACATCTTTTTATGCAAATGGTATGATATTTTCCCTTCACTTCCTCTCACCCAAACCTGTTCCAGCATTGCATTGTTCATCGTGAACATGGATTGGCATGGAGGATCTTGTGTGACCTGCTATAGAGTTCTGACCTCCTCAACCCTATTAAACATTGGTGAGAGGAAGAAACCTTGAGAGTTTACAGATTCGAAAAGGAAACCTCATCATTATGGGGGTGACACCGAATATTTATTCATTATGGTTATGAAAGGGCAAAATGTTGCATTGCACTTGTAGTCCAAAGCCATTCTAGCAGAGAATTAATCTGAATGAATCAAAAGAATTTCAGGTGCACATCCATTTGGTGGCTATAATGATGACTGTTTAATAATCGAGTTGCTCCGAATGCTAAACCCTTCAAATGACCCAAATATACAGCCACTAAATTATGGTTTGTTTTTTTTTGTTTTTTTACTTACCGTGAGCTGGCCCAGCCCATCAAGAGGTTGAAAGAAGCCCAAATTAAAAGGCCTAGGCCGAGACCGATAGTCTTGAGTATGGGCACGACCGTGATGTTTCCTACAGTAAAACAGAAAGAAAACGCTCACTTCCACACATGAGATTAGATTAGACTAAATTATACTGTCACTGTGCAGAGTACAAGTACACAGCCAATGAAATGCACAAAGGTGCAATTAGAAATGTATATAAATAAATAAATAAATAAAGTGTACACACACACACACACACACACACACACCACACACACACACACACACACACACACCCCGATAATTCACGTCCTGAAAAATTTGCGGGTTCTTATTTGGAACCAAACTAACAGGAAGTTGCGTATTATCTTAAAATTGGCGAGAATCCGCAGTGGAATGTTCAGGAACGTTTGGAATAACATTTTAAACTACTGTATTTTCTGGACTATAAGCCGCTACTTTTTTCCCACGCTTCGAACCCCGTGGCTTAAACAATGAAGCGGCTTATTTATGGATTTTTCCGGGGTTTTTCCCGGTTTTACAAACTTCAATCCAAAAAACTGAACCCCATAACATTAGACCAATGAAATTGCAGAACGGGTTCAGGTGAACCAATGAAACTCTTTATATTAAATCAGATGCGCTCCCACTGAATCGGGCCGCACAACATCATAAATATGGATGATGTTCCTCTGAAATTTTTGACCTGCCGCTCACTCGGACTGTCTACAGGAAATGAGAATCATTCGTCACCCTGAAAACAACCGGGCATGAAAAAACACACACTTCACCTGTGTTCTGAGCTGCACGGCATCGGGAGAAAAGCTTCACCGATGGTGATTTTTAAACACACGACGATGCCAAAAGATAAACTCCTGAGAGAAATAGTTGTGAAAGGAAATCACGGTGTGTGTTTGGTCAAATACTGTACACTATTACGTTTATAAAGTGACATAATGTCTAGAGGAATTCACGAAGGTACCATCTGGGCTGCGGGCGTGCGTCCAAATTCTGCAATTTTCTGAACACACGGTGGTTCTAATAGCCTTAGAACGTAACCGACAAAACAGAGAACAATGCAATATCAGAGTTTCTGCTCCTCCGTTTGCCCCTCTCTTTCTCTGTTCCTTTCACTCTATCCCTCCACTGGCTACACTCCTGCCAATCACCATGTAATCAGAATTCTTTCATTTAAAAATGATAAATCTAGATTAAAATTCAGCTCGTAAAACACATGCAAACAAGATTCGATATTATGACGTTTTCTTCACTGTATATGAAAAATCATCTTTGAAAAAAATAAATAAAAAAAAAGCTGTGCACCGAAAATGAAAAACGTTGTGGGAATGCAGGTGAATGCTTCTTGTTACCTGTGGCCCAGATGGCTCCTCCCAGCATAGCCAGGGGCCAGAACTTCGGGCTGTTCAAGATGATGTTCGCAATCAGAGCCACGGTCCATATAGCAGCGCAGAGCACCCACTGGAAAAACATGCCTAATAACACACACACACACACACACACACACACACACACACACACACACACACACACTATACAATGAAACAACTATAGAACAACTTCAAAAGGTCCAAAAACTGACCCCACTTCCCAAAGTTAGCACTAGTTTAAAATATACACTCATGCGGTTGTTGACCTCAGAAGGTTTGCACGCCTCACCGTCGCCAGTGTCGATTTTTTTTACAGGAACAAAGTTGCTCCCAAAGAAGAGGACGGAAACGGCACAGGACACGAAGCCGTACGTCAGCTCGGTGGTGTTCGTGCCATTAGAGGAACCTCTAAGGAGGTGAGAGGGATCCAAAAGCATCTCCATCCCTTTGACTTCATCACAGACAGAAAGTGAGAGGAACACACACACACACACACACACACACACACACACAAAAGCTTCATTTTAACATTTGTGCAGCACAGACATTTTTTCCTCCAGCATCCATGATTTAGATTCCTTCATTACAAAAAAAAATAAAAATAACCCTCACAAAAATCATTCAGTCTTCAGAATTGGACAATTTAAGTTTTCATTTCCCGCCTAATGGGAGATTATAATAAACTCTCCTCTTTTTTTAATGAGAAAAAAAGAAAACTTTCCTCAAATTCACATATTAGATTAGCTGTAAGTGGTAGTAATGGCAGAATCATTGCAGTCCCGTTGGTAACGAGTGTGTGAAAGTAAAAGTCATGTGATCAGTTTGAATACACATCCATTACATCATAGCGTTTTTGAACCTTCTACGTCTACGCCTACACACACAGCAATCATGTGAGTACAACAGACTTTCATATGACTAATAATTTTGATGACTCGACACAATGCAAGTGAGTGATTCTGCTTTAGCTCTTGTTGAAATCCTGACCAGTAGGAAATAAAAGACTTTAGATTGTGCTTTTAAATGAAAATAATCAACAGTAGGTTGGTGTAATGCCTGAACAACCCAAAGTGCTTTCTTCCTTTTAGGTCAAATTAATTTGCCAACAAATGCAATGTGTATTGTATAAAGATCAGTGTGAAGTTCAAATTCATGATGATCTTACGATCTCTGGCTCCCACAGCGTCCCATATGTGTGCCAACATGTACCAGGATGTCCTCGTGTTTAAACCCAAACCAAATCAACTCTCTGAACCAAACACTTTGGATATACATTATTTTTGTGGTATATATTCTTTGTCCTTTGATTCATCTTTGAGAGATATTTTGCTATTTGACTCCTGCTTTTGTGTGAAACTCTCCCTAAACAATTACTGAACAGAAAGTGCCACAACTACGACACGTATTCAACATGGTGTCGTATTTAATAGAAGAAACAGTATCATTAAACCTTAATGAAACGTCAATTCTTTCAAGCACATGGTCTATAAATATATAGACTATTTATTTTCCCCTTAAACGTCATTGAGTAAATTATAAAAATGTTAAAGTATTAGAAATAATTCATTTAAAAAAAAGCCTGTGATTTGAGTTACAGCCACAAATATTGTCAGAGTTATAACATTTATAAATTCATACTGAATAGAGTTAGAAACGTTTTTAATAATTAATTTGAAGCCTTAATTATGATTTCTGCATCCAGACAGTTCTCCTATAGCACGTGGTCTTCTCACTAACTTGTTTTTTCTTTTCCTAAAAAGCCAAAAAAATCCCATCATGTTACTGCAAAACCACAGTTTAATGTCCTGAAGACTTTCCTGTGGTGGAAAAACCTCCTGACTCGTACAAAAGTGCTGACACTCTGAAAAAATGTCAAAACTAAATGTCTAATAAATATACTTTACTTTTAAACTACATTTTGAAATGTTTATTATTAGATTGTCATACAATTCATTGACTAAACTATTGTAGGTATTGGAATAAATGTATTTTAAAAGGCTGCGATTTGAGTTACAGCCACATTGTCAGAATTATGAAAAAGTAATGGATTCATACTGAATATTATGTTGGAAATGTGTTGAATAATTCACTTAAAGTCTTAACTATAGATTTCTGCATTCTGTCAGTTCTTTTGTAGCACATATGATCCTCACTAGACAATTTTTTCCCCTAAAAACAAATAATAAATCTCAGAAATCAGTATTCTGTCCTGAAGACTTTTCTGTGGTGGAAAAACCTCCAGACTGATACAAAGTGCTGACTGTAAATGTTAAATAAATGCCTAGGAAAAGTCATTTTTTCTTTTAAATGAACCTGTTTAAAATGCATATTATTATTATTATTATTATTACATCATACAGAAAATTTTTAATATAAAAACTTAATAAATTCAACCTCAAACGCCAAACAAAATATATAATACATAAAAAAAAAAAACAACTAAACAAACAAAAAAAAGTGTGTGTGTGTGGGGGGGGGGGGGGGGAATTATTATTAGTAGTATTTTTTTTATATACCTGTACTGAATATTATGTTAGAAACGTGTTTATTAATTCGTTTAATTCATTCATTAATTTTAAATATAAATTTCTGCATTTATAATGTAACATGAAGCCACTGAGTTGTTTTCAAGTCCGCCATCTTGGATTTCTTATCGCCTATGGTGTCAGCACGTGACTCGGGCGGGTGCAGGGGGCGTGGCCTATGCTTTGAAGGCGGGGTTATAGGTTAGACATAATTAGCATATTGTTATTTTTTCATTCCGGTGTGTCTTTTTGAATGCGGAACTGTACTATACTATACTATACTATACTATACTATAATAATAATAATAATAATAATAATAATAATAATAATAATAGTATTATTGTTATTATTATACATGCATTTCTTGATAGACTTCCTGATAATTTTAAATAATAACCACAATAGGATTTTTGGAGCCATTTTTCATAAATACCGAAATTTACGTGTATTCATTGCTTTTATTAGAAACATTGTGAGTCAGACCTGCTAACCTCGACATGCATTCATTTATAGTTATGTATTAATAATAAACAAACCAACTTACCGGTTTTTATGGCACCAGTAGATTCGGGTTCACATAAATCAACTATCGTGCATGGCTTCCAGTTTTATTTTACACCAAAAAAAGACCAAAAACACCCAGTCTTCCAAACTAAAGACTCCAATTCATCCGAGAAATCAAAATTTCCTGCTTCTGTGTATCAGCTGAGTCTGATCACGTGATATAAAACGTCACGCGGATGCCGGAAGTAAATGGTCCACATGCGAGTCTTGTTTTTCTATTCTTTTTTTTTTTTTTTTTTTTTTTTTTTTTTACAATTTCCTTTAGGCGATTTGACTCGTTTTAAATGTACTCATGAATTATTTTTCAGCCTCATATTGAGTGTATTTCTTTTTTATCAAAAAGGTTGTGCATTTCAAGTACGATTTAAAAAAATAATAAAAACTACACTTCCCATGAACACAATGAACATTGCCATTCTATAGTATATATATATATATATATATATATATATATATATACACGTTGCATTGCCAATCAAATAAAAACATTATACACAATTTAAACATCATCTCTATCTATCTCTATAATTATATATAATATTTATTGAGGAGATTAGAGATGGTTTGCGACCAGAAATTTAGTATTTAATGCATTCATTATTTTAAGGTGCTAAAATATTTATACTGCATGTACAATTTAAAATAAACCTTCAATTTTTTATTGTGACTGTACAGTATTATATATAATAGTACATAAAGACTGTATAGTAATACTACAATTCAGCCACTAGAGGCCACTGCTGTCACTGGTCTCTGGTTCCCTCAGTACATCATGACTAATCATTTAAAGTGGTTTCAGATCAACTTATGCTGAATTCATAACTGAGAAATCCCTTTCCCTTTTTTATTAAAAATTTAACATGACAAAAGCCAGCAGATTCATCAGGCAGAGGGAGGAGACTTGACTTTCAAGTGCGTCCCAGTGATGTCTTAAACATACTGATTTTTTTCTTTTCATGACTTGGAAGTACTACCTACAGAATTACTCATCTAAAGCTGTTTAGGTTGATCAGATAATCGAGCATTTTAAGCTCAATAACAGGAGCTGATATTAATAGGACTAATAGGACCGATATTAGAACTGACCCCGATAATTTATCACGCTTTCTTAACTCAAAGATGCCATTTTCAAGTTGTATACATCTTTCACAACATGTAGTCGTTGGATCTTGATATTTCAGATATTTGATTCCCAGTACATGTGAAATCTTTGGGTGGCAAATTTTTTTTATTGAATTTTTCCAGGCTTAATTCTTCTGGCCCAGAAATTTGCCCCACCCCCTGCCCAGGTCAGCTCTTTCCATCAAATGGAAACATAATCATAATCATGTACAATTTAATTAGAATTAAACACGTTTTAGGTCATTTAGAGGACTCTGATTATTCAAATATTCATGAAATATTTTTTTCTCATTGCACACATCAGGTCCTTTTGCCTTCTGGTCATGAAATCAACCTTCAAATGCTCAACTTACTGATTAGAGTATTATAATGTGTCTTAAGGACCCCCCCGAAAAAAAAAAAAAAAAAAAAAAAAAAGAAAAGATAAAAGATAAAGACAATCACAGGAAAGCTTGATATACTGTGGATTTTGCTTCATTTAAACTATTACATGTGATGGAAATTTGACAAAGAAAATAAATCTTCATCTATGCAACAAAAAGAGAGTTTCTTTTTTTCTTTTTTTGTAATCTGTTGCCCCTGTGTAAAGTTTGTTCACATGTTAGTAGAGGTGAAGAACAGTGAAAACCCTTCGTTCTGGTGCTAATGGCTTTATTGATTAGCTGTTCAGCTCTGTGGAGCTCGTAGAGTAGCGGAGAATAGACGGCTGACATTAGGGCTTTGAGAAGAACCTGGCAAGATGATTAGTGCATCCCAAATTCAAGGAGAATAACAAATAGGGATAGAGAAGTGTTCCAAATCTATCTATCTATCTATCTATCTATCTATCTATCTATCTATCTATCTATCTATCTATCTATCTATCTGCCATAAGAAAACAAATTGGAATATTAGCAGTTTAAGCAATATTAGTTTGGATGCTAAGTGTAATTATGGTATAATTTTAGCACTACAGAGTGTCAATGTTCAGAAATAATCCCATAGCCCGATTGGATCTGTGATATTTTGTAAGCGATCTAGGAGAAGATCATGATCTATAGTGTCGATTGCAGCACCAGAACATCATAAGCTAGCTTGTCAACTAATTAGTGACCAGCATATCAGATAGCAAGCAGTGAGGATCTCATTTCTGACACAGGGATGATGTTACTGATTCACTAGTTAAATGTTCATTTTAATGCCACATCAGCAGGAAAAGGAACTTCATTTGTAAAATGGCTGAAGGTAACTGAGAGTCTGTGACTCACATCCAGCAGTGATGAAGCTTCACTTCAGACCACTTGTGAGAAAAAGTAACAGATAAGAATGAAAAAGGATTGAATGTTATTGTTTCTGCGCTGCATTCTGTCAAAAAAAATAAATAAATACATTTTTGTTGTGTGTTTGTGTAGGCTCTGTTAGTTTTACTAGATCTTAGTGCTGCATTCGACACTATAGATCATGATCTTCTCCTAGATCACTTACAAAATTACATCGGCATTCAGGGACAGGCATTAAGCTGGTTTAAATCCTACCTGTCTGATCGTTACCATTTTGTAGACTTAAATGGAGAGCTATCCAGGTTATTGCAAGTAAATTATGGGGTGCCACAAGGTTCAGTTCTAGGACCCCTGCTTTTCACAATATACATACTTCCCTTAGGAAATATTATTAGAAGGCATAGGATTAGCTTCCACTGTTATGGTGATGATACCCATCTACAGTATATATCTCATCTAAACGAGGCGATACACTCAATTGGCTTGGAAAACTGAGTGTTTTAAAGAATTAAAAGACTGGATGACTCATAACTTTCTATTATTAAATTCTGATAAGACAGAGATTTTGCTCATCGGCCCAAAAACCAGTACAAAGAAGCTCCAGCTTTTCAACCTGCACTTAGAAGGATGTTCTGTAACCACTAGTTCAACAATAAAAGACCTGGGAGTTATTTTAGACACCAATTTGTCTTTTAAAAATCATATCAACCAAGTTGCAAAAACATCCTTCTTCCACCTTAGAAATATTGCTAAGGAAAAAAAAACATGTCTATATCTGATGCAGAGAAGCTCGTCCATACGTTCACGACCTCCAGACTTGGTATATTATAATGCATTACTTGGTGGATGTCCTGCATCATTAATAAACAAGCTACAGTATGTCCAGAATGCAGCAGCCAGAGTTCTCACAAAGTCGAGAAAATATGACCATAAAACCCTAATCTTTTCATCCCTACACTGGCTACCTGTTCAGTCTTAAATCAACTACAAACTACTGCTACTTACTTACAAAACACTAAATGGTTTGGCTCCCATGTATCTATCCAGTCTTCTAACATGCTACAATCCGTCAAGCTCCCAGAGATCCCAAAACTCTGGACTTCTAGTAGTTCCTAGAATAGCAAAGTCCACTAAAGGTGGAAGAACATTCTCACATTTAGCTCCTAAACTGTGGAATAGTCTTCCTGACAGTGTTCGGGGCTCAGACACACTCACCCAGTTTAAGTGCAGAATAAAGACTTATCTTTTTAGTGAGTTCTACACATAACACACTTCACATATCATAACCTTGTGCTCCAAAACATCTGATCACATGCACTTATCAACTTGTGCTTATTAATATGGTGAACAGTACCTACGCTGATTCCTCTCCACTGCTTCTCTTTCTCTACCCATCCCGAGGCATCCTGAGGTTGCTCCAGCTCCAGTCACTTTCCACCTTATGAAGATTGTGGACCTTTAAAGAAGTAGATCCGGAACCATCTAGAGACGTACCAGTGCCAATTGGATCCCACTTAATGTGGAGTTTGGACACTGGACCTCCTTGAGTGTTTAAAGGCTCTGGCATGGAGAAGCTGGTGTTGGATCTGTGATGATCTCAAATGTTGAGCTATTTTATGAGTTGCTCAGTAGCTCCTGGTTTTATAACCACAAATGACTGTAAAAGACTGTAGAAAGAACATTACTCATAATCTTACATTCAGGTGCTCATGTTAGTTCTCACTCTCCAGTGTTCTGTAGTGTTTAAAGACTATAATCACACTCTTGATGTCACCCAAATGAGGATGGGTTCCCCTTTTGAGTCTTGTTCCTCTCAAGGTTTCTTCCTTATAACATCTAAGGGAGTTTTTCCTTGCCACAGTCTCCATGGCTGCTCATCAGGGATAAATACACATCATTCACCTAGACTATTAAATTCTGTTAAGCTGCTTTGAGACAATGTCTGTTGTGAAAAGCGCAATAGAAATAAACTTGACTTGACTTGACTTGACTAGGCTGAGTAAAATATTAATTTTGAGAAGATTCAAATTCAGATTTACCTCACGAGCTAATTTGCAGCTAGCAACTGGAATGAAAGACTGTAAATTAGAAGAACATTTTTGAGGTCTTGAAGACTTGAAGAGATTAAAAATTCTGATTTAAATATAGTAAAGAAATGTTTGATTTAGCGTCTTAAATTTTGCACTGGAAGTACAAGGCTAATCGCTAAGCACATGTCAAAAACTTTATTATCTGAATATACTAAATTTGGAAATGCTAACAAAGCTAGTTGTCTTTCTATATGACTCAGCTATAGTGTTTTTAGCTCTGTGCTGTCCATAACCTGACAAGTTTGAGACACTGAAAGCTGTTTTGAGTTTGAGTGTGTTTGTGCATGTGGTGATTAAATCTGATTATTAGCTTCTCTTGCTAGCATGGTATCTTCAGTGCAAAACTTGCATGACCATGGTTTTGATTGCAGTTAACAGGAATGCTAATACAATGGTTTCTGTATTATATTTTTTTCTGAATATTTTAAATGACTGGCACTTGGTGTGATTGGTGATGTAGGTGGACACCAGTCCGATTAGCTGGTTATGCTAATGAGGAAGTGAGCACAGCATGAGAAAACTGGTCTGCTGAGCTGCAGCTGTCATACCAGTCTGTTTGTCCAGTGGCCTTACTCAAAGTATAATATAGAATCATCTGAAAAAGACAGGGACAAATATTTCTGCAAATGCACAGAAGCTGGCCATATAAATATATATATATATATATATATATATATATATATATATATATATATATATATATATATATATATATATATATATATTAGTTTTGTGTGTGTGTGTGTGTGTGTGTGTGTGTGTGTGTGTGTGTGTGTTTGTACAGGAGAGTAGGCATGTGTCTTAAGTAGGCACCCTACAGAGCCACATCTGCTGTTTGCCCATGAAATGTCTGAAATCAGTCGACTTGATTGAGTTCGGTGAGGATGGCACACGTAGCACAAGAGAAAAAGAGCAATAAAAAAGTGAGAACGTGTGTGGCTCTGATTTAGCTGTTTGTTTCTCAGCTCTCGCTCTGTGGCACTGATTCCTGGGAGACGAGCCAATATGCAAATCCAGCTGCTTATATAAAACCAGCTAAATTAAGAGACGGGGATGAAGGTGTACCTATGAAGTGTCTGTTTTCATGAATGAAAGAACACAAATAAATGTGATGTGATGATGAATTTGGCCTTTAAAACTGTTAGTGAAAGAATAAAGGAGGTGTGTGTCATGGTCCTATTGCTTTCAGTAAAAGATGAAGTTGTGGCCTCCGTTGAAGAAAGGAGGCGTGGCCTCTGTCAGTCACAATTATGAACGGTGTCAGTGTCAGTCAGCTCCATTGAGGAAGGCGTGGCTTCTCTGTTAGTCAGCATAAATTTCCTTAGTCTTGTTGAGTCCCAGTAAAGGAGATATGGATTTTATGAGTCAGTCCCAGTTAAGGAGGCGTGTCCTCTCTGCCAGTCAGTCTTAGGCATGGCATCTGTATTAATTCTCATGAAGGAGGTGTGGCACAGTGTGGGTCAGTCCTAGTAAAGGAGGTGTGTCCTCTCTATTTGCTAGTCCTAGGTGAAGAAGCGTGATGAACTGTATTAGTTCTAATGAAGGAGGTGTGGCCTATGTGTCAGTTTTAATGAAGACGGTGTGGCCACAGTGTCAGTCAGCTCTAATGAAGGAGGTGTGGCCTATGTGTTAGTTTTAATGAAGACGGTGTGGCCACAGTGTCAGTCAGCTCTAATGAAGGAGGTGTGGCCTATGTGTCAGTTTTAATGAAAAAGGTGTGGCCCCAGTGTCAGTCAGCTCTAATAAGGGAGGTGTGGCCACAGTGTCAGTCAGCTCTAATGAAGGAGGTGTGGCCTACATGGCAGTTCCATTGAACATGTGGCCTTTGTGTCAGTTGCAATATAGGAGGTGTGGCCTTAGTGTCAGTCAGTTCTAATAGAAGAGGTGTTGCCTAAGTGTCAGTTCCAATAAAAGATGTGTGGCCTGTCAGTCAGTTCCAATAAGGAGGTGTGGCCTCTGTATCATTTCCATTAAAGGAGGTGTGGCCTCTATCATTTCCATTGAAAAAGGTGTGGCCTCTGTCAGTTAGTTTCAATAAGGAGGTGTGTCCTCAGTGTCAATCGGTACCAATAAGTAGGTGTGGCTTTTGTGTCGGCTAGTAGTTTTTCCTGACTTGTTCCAATGAAGTCATAGTCATTGCTTAGAGTGTTATCAATAAAGGAAGTGTGTTATTTGTGTCTGTCAGTCATATTAAAGAAGACATGCACATAAAGACCGTATAAAGACCCTCACCTGGCAGTTTCGATCTCTCTCTTTCACCACCATCATCATTATTTCTGTGGAGAAGAAAGACAACGACGACCGGCGGGGTTTCTTAGCCTCTGTTTATTCCAAAAGTCCAAAAAATAAAGCAGTCGGTTCACATTCCATTTAGAAAAATCTACTCCGCTGTTCCTCTTTACCGAGACTCTTCCAATTAAAATCTACTGATGATCCAAGTCCAGGTGTGAGTGTCTGAGTGTGTGTGTGTATGTGTGTGTGTGTGTGTGTGTGTGTGTGTGTTTGTAATTGTATGTACATTTGTGGATTGCTGTCTTAAGAAGTTCTTTACAGTCACCATTTCTCCAACTCAACTCGAACCCCTACTCATAATTGGTGTGTGTGTGTGTGTGTGTGTGTGTGTGTGTGTGTGTGTGTGTGTGTGTGTGTTTATGTGTGTGTTCATACAATTAGAGATCGGAGTTATATACACGGATGGTCTCCGCTTTTATATACAATACAATATACATAGAAAACTAATGGATTGCAGTTACACAGCATGGCATAGAAAAAGGGAGCTCAGCATAGAGGTTCCATATCAATTTTCCCAGATTTCATGGTGGTCATATTCTCCGTCTCATATTTCTCAGGATTTTTTATTTCTCCACGGAAGTTCTACAGGCCTTGAAATGGATATCGCCACCACCACCACTACTACTACCATCATCATAATCATCAAGCGTTCCTTAAAAAAAAAAAAAAAAAAAAAAAAAAAAGGAAAGAAGAAGATCCAACGTATTGGTTCTCATGCGTTTCAGTTAGGACTGCATATATTAGTGCATGTCATCCAGTGTACAATAGGTTTAAAAGAAGGAATTAAAAATGAGATCTATAAAAGAGAAATATCATGAATTTTTTTTTTTTAAGTCCTTTTGCTTTACCAAAAAAAAAAAAAAAAAAGAAAAAACACTATATAAACCAGCCAGGAGTATTTTGGCACAAAACACTATTTGGCATTTTAGAAAGAGCTCATGGGAGTTTTACTTAGTCAAACGTCTTCCATAGGCGGAAAAAGGATTGCGAACAGTTACATCAGGAAATGAATGGAAATGGAGAGAAGAGGCAGGGTTTATTGCTTCATGAGCTACAAAAAAAGGCAGGAGTCGGTTTACGTTCACGAACTACAGTAGGTGTTTTCAAAACAGAACAAAAAAAATGTGAAAAAAACGTCAACATAATCGATTACGATATAAAATACTCGATTCAGCTAAAACTATAAAAAATATTTTTTTTTTGTTGTTGATTTGAGTTTTTTGTGTTTATTTATATTTATCTTTGATGGTCAACAAGTGCACCAGTAAACAAAGATTATTTGCCATTCTCGAGCCTGTCCACTAAGGATGTGGTGCCGTGACCCAGACGTCCCTGGTGTGTTATATAAGAAATTATCTATGTTAAAAAATGAGGAAAATGTTGTTTATGCTGAATATAAGAGATTAAGTCAGTATCCTTTGAGTCATTTTAGCTTTCATTTCTGTATAATTTCTGTAGCTGTATATACTATATGCTAAAAATTATTAGGACACCTGACTTTTCCAGCCATATGTGTTTTTTTCCTTATAAGGTTACCACAAAGTCAGAGGCACACAATTGTATAAGATATCTTTGGATGTGGTAGCATTAAACTTTCCCTAGAGTTGAATGAGGAGACCCAAACCTGTTCCAACATAACAATCCCTCTGTGCACAAAACCAGCTTCTTGAAGATCTGCTTTTTAAACCCTATTAAACACCTTTGGCATGAATGTGAATGCTGACTGTACCTCACCTCACCTACACCTGTAACTAAGACTCTTGTGCCTGAATGTACGCAAATCTCCACAAAATCTCATGGAACATCTTCCCAGAAGAGTGGAAGTTATTGTACCAAAAATGGGATGTTAAAAAAGAAGCAGATACCGATTGTAAGCTCCACAAACTTTTGTCCATATGGTGAATTCTAGGTAAAAATCGCTTCGTTAATTTGCAGTATGGAACTATAAATGAGTTTCGCTTCAAGAAAGTAGATCAACTTTTTATTGACATGCGAGTAATGAGTAATGGCGTTTCGGAAAATTTCATAAAGCGGCCTTCTGGGGGAAAAAAAAGGTTAATATATTGTCTGCCAATAAACGCTCTGGCAGTACACCTTTCGTTTTAACATGCGACTTTTTTAAGGAAACATAAAAATAGTGTGTTGTTCATATTCTTGGGGACATTATCAAAAAACGACTCCTGCACATGAAAAGTACTCAAGGCGCCATAAACCCTTCCTGCTCGCAAAAGTTAATTCCGGTCATCCCACATAACCAGCCGTAATCCCTAAGAAGAGGTTTGGATGGTTAAAGCTCCTACGAGCGTTAAAAATATTCTACCAGAGTATTATTAATTAGGCTTACAATATTAATACGATAACATGATAGTTCATGTTATCACTGACCCTTACAAAAGAGTCAGGCTGTTATATATTTATATTTATGTCAATGACAGAACTATAAAACTACACTTGTCTTGTTCAACAGAAAAAACAAACAAACCCCGAATAACAAACATTTCTTCTCAAAAGACAAATCAACAATTTCACATTTCAACAATTTTTTTTCTAAAGAAAATGCAACTCAAATATACCCCCCCCCCCCAATCAGCAAACATCAAAAGGACAAAAGTATAGATATTTACATGATCAATATATATTTTCAGCAATATAATAATTCGTATGACAAAACGATTCTGCTCAAACACTGCACCTACGTGAAAATGAACTCGTTTGGCTTCAGAAAAAAAAAAATAACAATTTTCGTAACATTATTTCACAACATGGATGCAGGCTCGTTCGCCACGGTTTCTTTTTTCCCCTTGAAAAATAGAAAAAAAATCTTTTTTTCTTCTTTTTTTTTCAACATTTTTGCTATTATTATTATTATTATTGTTATTGTTGTTAAGTTAGAACCGAACAAAAAGTCAAGTTGAGCTGCAGATGATTCGAGTGTGCTTGTGTTTCTTGGAATCCGGGAAGCGAGAAGAAAGAAAAAAAAAAACGTGTTTGTGGTGAAAAAATTGTCCATAGAAATTGTGTGTGAAAAAGAGAAAAAGAGAGAGAGAACGAGAGAGAGAAAGAGAGAGAGAACGAGAGAGAAAGCACAAAGAAATCATGTGTGAAGGACGGCGTGCATGTGTGAACCCAACTTCTCGTTTTGCATCTGTACATTTTTCAACGATGTGTATGTACAAGTGTGTGTGTGTGTGTGTGTGTGTGTGTGTGTGTGTGTGTGTGTGTGTGTGTGAGTGTGTGTGTGTGTGTTTGTGTGTGTGTGTGTGTGAGTCTGTTTGTAAGTGCTTGTGGTATAAAGCAATAAATGGACCGTGTGCACATGTATGTAAACATGTGTGTGTGTGTGTGTGTGTGTGTGTGTGTGTGTGTGTGTGTGTGTGTGTGTGTGTGTTTATGTGTGCATACACTTATATATAAATATATATACCATATTTTCCAGACGTAAATGGATATAAACTCTGCTTCATTGCTGAATTTATGTTTTGTTTTCAATGTAATGTTCGTCGTGAGTCCACAG
>JBCEWE010000127.1:2198283-2200783 GCA_039877035.1 Silurus lanzhouensis | reverse complement strand
TTTCTGGATTTTTTTTTTTAGATTATGTCTCTCACAGTGGACAGTGGACCCCTCCATGATTTCTAAGTGGGAGAACTTGCAAAATAGCAGGGTGTTCAAATACTTATTTTCCTCACTGTATATATATATATATATATATATATATATATATATATATATATATATATATATATATATATATATATATATATGTAATCATATTTAACCAATGAAATATATAAGGCTAGAGCAAATGATAATTTAATGCCAGGACTCTAATTGAAAGTTGATGGTCGGCCATCGGTGAATGTCAAATGGTTTTTGAGTGTCGGTCCGCTTTAGTTTTTTCCGCACTGTTGCTTCGAGTCGGACAGAATCAGTTGTTTTTCGGCGATTCCGCATGTTGAGCAGCAGCGAAGCTCTTTAGCACACGAGTAAAATAATTGACGTTTGTTGACAACGCTTGTTGTCATTCTTGCTAATCTTTGCAAATTAGCAGATATGATAAAAAAAAGCTACATGAATCTGTTAGTAATGATTGCAGCAGGTGTAAACACTGCTTGCTTTATATATTTACAGTTCTAGCTGCCAAGTGCTGAAGCATGTAGAGCATGTAAAATAACCTGTTCTCTGTTGCATCGCTCACTACTGCGCTTTAAACTGCCTCAGCACAAGAACTGCACAAGCTTCATGTAAGGGACCTCTGCATTAATGCCTGTGGTTTGGGATTGAATTGGAAGCCAAGCTCATATTCTGTAGGTGCCATTGTGTCCACATACTTTTGGCCATGCAGTGTACCGTTTATTGTGAGATTGTTATGTGTTAGTTACGAATGAACAGCAAAATGAATGCGGCAACAATGGAGCAACGAGCAAACACAAACAAACAATGAAAGTAAAAGGGAAAAAAATTAAGGAAATCTCTGCCGTTCCTACCCACTAGATCTTAACACTCTCCAGCCCATACACGTTGTACCCTTCCTTATAAGTGGCAAAATTCTGAGAATTCTGCGAGGAAGTGGGGGGATTTAGGGCTTGAGTCTTGGCAACCTTCATGCGCTTGGCCTCGGCACGCGACTTGTAGCAGAACTCCACCAGCGCCACCAACATGGCCAGGCCAAGGCCGCCCACCAGAATGTAGAAGACCCCCGCCACGTTGCTCAAGCTCAGAGCGCTTGTCTTCTCCTGCATTGAAGAGTGCAAAGGGCAGAGGTCAGGGGACGTGGAAGAGACATGGCAACATAGAATTGTACAACAGTACGATGTCTATTAACTTTAAATGTTAGGATAATATATATAATAATATGATATATATATATATATATATATATATGTGTGTGTGTGTGTGTGTGTATGTATGTTTGTGTGTATGTGTGCTTGTGTTTAAGTGTAGTGGAAACAATTTTTAAGCGCAAAGACAAAAAGGACCAAATGCAAGCAGTGTCGGTCCTAACCTTTTCCACGGCCCCTAGACTTTTCTTTTTTTTATAATTGGCCACTCATAATTGAGTTATAAAGCTAGCTCCAGTGTTCAGTCAGCTGACTAGCGATTATTAATCAGCTATTACCAACCTGTTCAAACACTAAGAGGTTTTATTACATTTGTTGTACTCAAAGGTTGTCAAAAAATATTTCCTATTTTCTCAGGTTAAACTTCTGATTGACATTTGGGTGATGATAGATTGTAGTACCTGTGTTATGCTAGCTCTGCATTTGTATGATTAAAAAAAAGGACTGTTTGATGTGATAAAACTGAACGCCTGCGAAAAATCAATCATTGATGAAAAAATTACTTTTTTTGTCTCAATTTGAGGTAAAGTTTTTAACATCTGTTTTCCTGGACTTATAGTTGAGTTAACAAGCTAGCTACCACTGGTTATTCAGCTGACTAGCGAATATTAACCAGCTGGAAAAACTGTATAAGGTTTTATTACATTTGTAATACTGAAAGCTATTTTCTGAGGTAAAACTTGCAATTGACATTTGGTTAATGATATATTGTAGAATCTGTGTTATGCTAGCTCTGCATTTCCATAATTAAAAACAATACCGCTTGATGTGATATAACGCCTCAGAATATCCGATAATATATATAAAAATCCTACATAATAATTGACCTCTCTTGTCTCATTCTGAGGTAAAGTTTTTAACAACCAAATGTTGAGTATTTAACAACTCATTGTTGAGTATGGAAGCTAGCTATCCAAAAGTTCAAAAGTTTCCATTTTACTTTGCCATGTTTTTATGTTTTAATGATTTTGTTTCTATTTGTGTTTATAACTGACTGGCTTGTTACCCTATTGTGTTCACCTGTTCTGTGTTACCTACACATTCTACATATACATTGTTGTTTCTACATGTATATTTGTATATAAGCCTAATTTTTCTGATTTATTTTATTATTTATTTTTAAAGATAATGTATTTAGGACAATAAAATCAGTTTATGCACCTAATTTGATCATCTTTTTATATAAAAGTTTCTGCCAAACTATTGTTCAATCGTGAAAAATTAGCTTTCAG
>JBCEWE010000127.1:2138283-2195783 GCA_039877035.1 Silurus lanzhouensis | reverse complement strand
TGAGTTTTTAGTGCATTTCTAATTGCAAAGTACTAATGAGAGGGGTTTTGGGGGAAATGGTGCTGCATCCTCCTCCTTTTTGTTGTTTTTGCATGATTACATTCTTGTTCTTTTTTACCCGGTGATCCCGAGCACGGCTCTGACCTTTGACTCCCCGCCTCCGCTGCCGCACTCTCCTTTGTCGTACCACCATTTGTTTTTCAATTTATCCAGAAGCCCCTGCTCGTTCAGTTTTAGCACCGCGAGGTTTACCGCGTTTCTTCAACAAATGATAAAACAAATTCGTCAGACAGCATGGTAGGGGGCGGGGCTGCAATGGGCCACGCCCCCTTAAAACGTCGCAAAAGAATGCAACATTGGGTCACACAATCCATCCATCAATGAATCAATGAGTCAGTCAATCATTCAATCAATTCAATAATCAATCCAAAAAAAGTGTTAGCTTTGAGCAACCTGTGTAATATCAGGTTATTTATATATACATCTATAAGGTGGCCGAACTTTTCATAAATTTTTTTTCTTCCAAATACAAAGTCCCAGGGCAGGAGGCTAAAATAGAGGAGGCTAAGCAATAGCGTCAATCACAAAATAAGTCGGTTCATTCTGTATGCACGGGCGAGGGAGGGGACATTTTAGCTGTAAAAAGCAGACAAATCAGGTTAGAGGATTTGCATGCGTAGTTCAAACAGTGCATCATCATCACTTTTGCATTCGCAAGTCACGTTACTGAGTGGCCTCGGCAGTGAACGTAATATTAGGCATTCAGTAAGTGCTCATGACCGTTCGGGAAACTTGGTGCACCGAATTGCATGCATCGAACATTTACTGGATTGAAAAGTGGGACATCAGGGTTGTCATGACACAATCAGGTTGCAAGAGACACTCATTCAGTCAGTGTGGACAAACCAGAAGCTCAGCGAGGCAAATTTCACCGGCAAAACCTACAGCATTGGTCCAATCTCCGAAACTCATGCATCATACGTATTCAATGCACATTGATTCCTGTTGTCACCTGCAAACGTGAACTTTGGTTGAAGATAAGGCCGTAGCAGACAGAATATCGATCCCAAATGATGGATTATTAATTTGAATTTCGTGAGCTGTTTGCCGTCATTTGCCTCGCTGAAAGCCAGGTGAGTATTGGCACAACAGGTAAAAAATATGACTTCCTATCTACCTTGAATCCTACAACATTCTAAGCTTTTTTGCATCCCCAATTTTACACACATTTCCAGACTACAAGATGTATTGAAATGCAAGACGTTCTCCCATGTAGGAAATCTGCCATCACTTGTTAATCAGAGATCTAAACTCAGCAAGACTACAGAGATGCTTTGTGACGATTTGTACTACTATATATATACACACGAGGTGGTAAAGAAATCTTTGAACGAGCTCTGTTTAAACTAAAGTACTTTATCTAGGTTTATACACTACCACCTTCAAAATAGTCTCCTTGCACAATAATACAGCGCTTCCAATGTTCTTTCCGATGCGTATTCTGGGATCTGTGCTGGATCTCCACCTTTCTGCTGGATCGTAATGTTCGGGAAGATTCTGGCGAGTGGGGTGGGTGCGCAAGTGAGATCATGTCGATCATCATGCACGAGTTTCCGAAAGGTTTCGACGTTTTCGGGGGTGGAACTCGTTAAAGGTTTTTCTGATTTCTCATCGCCTTCCAGTGATGCTCTTCTTCTCCAGAATCGTGCGTACCGCACGAAACACCGTATGTCAAACGTACGTCATCTCAAACGTCTCAGGGGCAGATCTGCACCAGTTAGCAACGCTAGTCTCAAAACTTTTTGATACCACCTCGTATATATAAGAATTTCGCGTTGCTCATTAGTATTTCGGTTGTCATTAGTATTTCGGTTGTATTTGACAATAGGAAAACCAGCAGAATGAATCCAAATGCAGGAGCTGAATGTCTGAGAATAATTCGAATCATTATAGAGCACAATAAAACATATAGGGAGACAATGTGCAGATCTAATTTAAGCATTAAATTATCACAAAACAGCAATTCATATTCACTCCCATGATGCTTTGTTTAAAAAATAATCAAGAATCCGGTCTTATAATCTGGAAATGATTTAGACTGCTCATCCAATCACGTTGCTGCAAACATACTGACTAAACCTAAATTAGACATGCCTGGAAAACTGAGGTTTAAAGACTACTTCAGAATTCTGCTTGTTGCCATGGTTACATCCTGGTCTCCCCGGTTGCTAAGAACGATCTGTGCAACTTCCCATTCCAAGGATAGCGTTGCCCTGGTAACCATGTGCTAAAATGTTGCCTTGGTAATCCTGCATTACATGGAGTGGCCTAGGTTACTAACTCCTAAGCTGTTTCCTTGGCAACACTTAATCCTGCCCATTCTGTCTGTCACTCATTTTTTTTAGTTACCTAGGTTACCATTTCCTAAAGTGCTCCTCAGGTCTTCCTGCTTTAAAAGCTCCTGTCCTGCAGTTACCTACGATACGCTGTTTCTGGTCGCCTAGGTTACTGTCCCTAGTTTACCTCCTGGGTCCGACCTACATCAGGGTAGGTGGGATACTATAACAACATGGGCCATATTGTTATACTACTCCACCCACCTTAAAGCAGATCCTTTGGGTGTGGCGATGCCGTAGCCCTTGGAGTCGAGATTGCCTCCGACTTTCATGGTGTCGCACGGCTTGCGCTGCTCGATGTACTCGTTCATGGTGGACTCCAGCAGGTAGGCGTATTTGCCCTTGGACTTGCGCACACGCAGCACACCTTCCACCGTGTTCTTCACAAACACGGACGGCTCGGCGCTTTTCATGTACTGCCACATCTTCTCGAACAGGGCGATCTTTGATCTCTGAAGAGCACCGGGACAGAACAGAACGGGTTTTTTTTATTATCAGAAAAACTGAGAGGACATAAAAAAAATAAAAAAAAACACTACCCAGTACACACAGCACCTCAACAATCTTATTTATCTTATTTATCAATAACTCATTTGTCTTCAGCAGCGCAATAACACAGTGTCGACACATATATATATATATATACAATTAAATATGTAAGTAAATAAATAATATTAAATAATTGCGGTCTGGAATAAAAAAAAACCTGTTAGTTATTTGCTTGGTAGCCTGAATTATTTATTTATCTAACAAATTTACATCCTTGGAGTACACTAGCTAAAATACAGTGTGGACAAAAGTATTGGGACACGAATTCTCCCAGCCATATGTGCTTCTCCCCCAAACTTGAAGGCACACAATTATATACGATGTATTTGGATGTGCGAGAATAAAATTTTCCCATAACTTGAACTAGGAGACCCAAACCTGTTTGTGACATTTGTGCACAAAGCCAGCTTCATGAAGATCTGCTTTCCATTGTTTAGAGTGAAAGATCTGCTATAGAGCCTAACCCTTTTATCCCTATTGAACAATTTTGGGGTGAATTTTTTTTTGCTGACTGCACCCCAGGCTACCTCACCTCACCTACATCAATAGCTCATTTTACTAATACCCTTGTGGCTAAAACGGCACAAATCTCCACAAAATCTAGTGGAAAGTCTACACAGAAGAGTGGAGGTTATTATAAGAGCAAATGGGGACTAGATGTGGAATGGGATTGTGGAATCATACCTCAGGTGTCCACAAACATTTGATCAATATAGTGTATAACTAGCTAGTTTGTTCAGTGAGATGAAGTATTAACAATAGCAATGTAGTATTACCACATAGTATAAAAAGTAGCTAGCTCAAAGCTTGATTAAATAAATGAGGTATGAAATAAAGCTAGCAAGGATTACACAGGGAGCTGTCATTAGCGTAGCCAAACAAAAATGAAGGTATGCTAGCGTCACGCTGAGACAGTGAAAAAGCTACAAGAGCTGATCATAATGTATAAGCTCTCATCCTAGATGGACATTAAATTAAATAACTAAAGTATTTTAGCTAATCACAGCTAGCTAACTCTAAATGTAGCGTTATAATATAAAATATTTTTCATAGCTAGTTAGGATCACATTTAGTGGTATTATTAGCAAGGTAGCAGAACATCCAATCTTGTATGAAATAATGCATCGACTGGCTTCATTTATCAAAATAAATGTGTGTAGTTATGTATAGTAGTTACACGTAAGCATTATCAACAGTGTAGCCTGGATACGAGTCCCAAAAAGTCGTCAGAGGAAACTGGATAGATCATGTGACCTGCGAGATCTTACGTTAACGTTAAGCCCTGCCCCCTTGATCTCACCTTGAAAAACTCTTTGGTCGAACCAGCGTCGAGAGTTCCGTAGGCGATTTCCGTCTGCTTGGCGAGGTCCTCGGCACTCTCGATTGGGGACACCATCCTCTCCACGGTGAGGAAAGCAGCCAGGTTGGCCGTGTAAGACGAGATGATGATGAGAGTGAAGAACCACCACACACCACCAACTATACGCCCAGATAGTGACCTACATGCATCAAAACACCATCACACACACACATCCTAGCATCACGCTGATTACAATTTGATATAGGAAAATACTCTGATTGACTGGCAGTGGCCTGTTATTTTTGTTTAATCAAGGCCCCTTAGCAAATACAAATTTAAAACGTTTATTGTTTTTTTTTTTTTTACTAGTCATATGTACATTACAGCACAGTAAAATCCTTTCCTCCCATATCCTAGAGATGTTAGGAAGCTAGAGGCTGGAGCACTAAGGGTTAAGGGCCTTGCTGAGGGGCCAAAGAGTCGAAGTTTGGCAATAATAGGGCTTAAACCCCTGACCTTCCTATCAGTAACCCAGAGCCTTAACCACTGGGCTACCGCTTATCTGCTTGTTATTTTTACCCCCTTTGTTTAGCTAATCAGAAATAGCAAGTCAGAAAAAAACCATCAAAAATAAACGCAAAGACAAAATATCATATTGGAATCACTTGTAATAATGTTAAGTTTCCAGAAGTAAATGGGGAATATGCAGCCGAAACACGGTACCACTCCAAGAGGGTATCAACCAGCAACCTTATGCGCCTTGCGGTCCACCAGCGGGTGAACATGTATTCACACAAGAAACCTCCGATCTGGAGTCTGAAAGTCCAAACCATCGATCGAACGTTTCTACTCTTGCGTTAGCTCCCACTTCAGACCCTGCTTCTAGCCAAGCAGGATTGAAGAAAGATTCAGGAGCAGCAGGAGCGTGAACACATGAGCACCACGGCTACACCAGGGTGAACCGCAGACCCACAAGGCTGCGTCCCAAATACACGCCGTGCTTGCTTCTAAAAGCTGGCGTGCACGGCCTAGCATCCACATGCTCACCAACCTTGGCGAAATATCGCATCCCTGCTGCATAAAAGCGCCCAGAGAAAACCACAGACTATTAAAGATCCCAAATTCATTATTGGACTCGCTGGGGCCGAGCTGGCCGTCCTCAAACTCCTCGGTGTGCCACTCGTACGGGCTAAAGCGGCTAACGAGGAAGAGCACGACGCTGACACCAATGTAGGCAAACACTATGCACATCCAGATCTCGTAGGCAAGTGGGTCCAGGAAGGAGAAGACGCCTGGCTTGGATTTCTGCGGCTTCTTGATCATGATGGAGATGCCCAGGCTCATGAACGGCTTGGAGAAGTCGATCACTTCTTCACGGACCAGTGTGATCGTCAGAGGCGCCACGGCTATGTCTGCTTTCTGACTCGAGACAAGAAAAGATGGCCGAACAGGTCAGTCGAATGCTAAACATAATCGTCAGATATGAATGCTAATGTATTCCACTGTAGCTATTTGGAAGTATACACTCTCAGGAAGTCGATGTAGCTAAAAGCTTATTAAAGGTACAAACACTGATTCACGAAATTATAGCTTTGTAGGTACAATAAAACATCTCACCCCGTACACCAATTCGCCAACCATGCCGTTCCAGATCTTGGTATCTGCATCTCTAGCACCATACTTCCCGTCTCCCACGATCTTCAGCTGATACTTAAACCCACAATGCTTTGCGATCTCGGCTGCCAGGTCCACACAGTATCCCTCGTAGCGCTCGTTATCCGTGAACAACTCTGCATTCTTCTTTAGCATCACATACGGCGCCTCCTACAAAACAAAATCCAAATCGATAAGAAGCCAAAATATCAAAGCCAAGCACTGCTCATGTGAATACTCATACCGATCTTACCAGAATGGTCGTCACGATAACCGTCTTGTTCTCCATCCCGAAGGTGTCGTTGGGGAAGAGGTCAAATTTGGTGACCACCATTTTGTCCAGCTCTTTCCAGTAGCCAATCTGAAAAGGGGAAAATACAGCTGTGCACTAGAACATGTACTCATGTCGTATACTCAATAACAAGTCAGCTGTTTGGTCTGTGTTCTTCTGGAAAGTGTTCAGTTTTCACACAAAAAATAAATAAATAAAAAGCATCCATTTATCCTTATATCCATCGAACTACCAATCTATCCATCGGTCTAATATTCCATCCATTCTTCAATGCTTTTACTCATTTTCTCATCCTTCCATGGATCCGTCCATCCATCCACCCATCCTTTTATCCAACCTCTCATTGTTCCACCCATCCATCAATCCTTCCATGCTTCCACCAATCCATCCATCTGTCCACCCATTGTTTCATCTATTCTCCCATGCGTCTGCTATCTTCTCATCCTCCCATCCATCCATCTTCCCATCCTCCCATCCTTCCACCTAACCTCTCATTCCACCATACATCTATCTTTCCATGCGTCTACCTATCCATCCATTCCTCCATCCATTATTCCATACATTCTCCCATGCTTCTACCATCTTCTCATCCTTTCATCCAGCCATCCTCCCATCCTTCCAGCTATCCTCTCATTTCACCATCCATCCATCCATCCATGCTTCTACCTATCCATCCATTCATCTGTCCATTATTCCATCCATTCTACCATGCTTCCACCAATCTTCTCATCCATCCATCAATTTATCTATCCTTCCTTCCTTCCTTTCTTCCTTCCTTTCATTTATCCTCCTGTCTATCCATCCATCTGTCCTCCCACCCATCCATCCATACATCCATCCATCATCCTTCCTTCCACACTTACTTCCACACTTTGAAAAAAAATAATTTTTTGCATTATAAATTATTGCCATGCTCTTGATTTCTAGCTATGTTTAATGTGATGAAGTGAATGTTACAACAGCCATAAACATCATTTCCAGCACCATCCAGCAGTCTCCTGTAGTTAATAAGCACCAGAAAAAGCGTAAAAACGTCACTGAAGACTTTGACATGGTGGAAATCCTTGTGACTGTACTGATCGCAGACATGCTTTAATGTAAGATTAAGCCTTTTAGTGTCAAGCAAAAGATTCATCCCAGATATTTATCCCAGATATGGAGGTCTGCTTATTTACTGAACCTGTATTTCTGACGCATGCGCCGTGTCTCACACTGCTCCCTGCACACGGAGGATCAATTTCACTTCATTTCATACCATGACCCGCAGCAAAAAATGGATCTTTTTTGGACTGTTGAGCTGAAGCAGCACCTCTTGCTAAACACACAGGCTCCTGATTTTCACCCAACACCTCCACCAGCGGCAGAAATAAAGTTTTTAATTAGTTCTGCAACTGACTGTGACTATCTGTCCGCGTGGCTGCAGAGCCAGGATAGTGGTTTTTTCCTTTTGCACTTAAAAAAAAGTGCTTATAATGCAGTTGTGTGAAGGCTGACAGACTCTGGACCCTGTTAAATTCAGTCGTTTTTAGAGCATCTATTCTTAACATACACTTTGTGGCCAAAAGCATTGGGACACCAGACTTGTCCAGCCATATGTGGTTCTTTCCCAAACTGGGAAATAATAATAGTTTGTCATATTTTTAATGCACTGGCACACGATGAGAAATTCCTTGGCATGATTCTGAGTGGAGGATCTCCTGCCATAGTGCTCTGAGATCAACCCTATTGGGATGAACTGGAAAGCTGAGGCCAGGCCTCCTCACCTCACCTACAACTACTCAATGTCTAAAGGGATTTTTTTTAAAGAAGCACATACCAATCTTATCGTCAGGTGTCCATAAACTTTTATTCATTAAGTATATGAGGAAATAATGGAGTTAACATAGAATTTGGAGTGTAGTAGGATCCTGTGTGTGCGTGATGTATTCATCATGGACCTACTGTACCTTTACCGGCCCGCTGTTTTTCAGCTCCATGATGTTGACTGAGAAGTTCACTCTCTTGCCGTATTGGTCGAACTGGATGTTTCCCGTCAGACCGTCCACACGCACCTGCACACACAAGCACGAGGGTTTTGTAATAAAGACGCCTGTCCCTGAAAGGGTTTGACGTCTGGATTACAGACACAGCGAGAGATTTAAAAAAAAAGACGGATGTTTCAGTTCACAAATCAGCAGAATTGAAAGATGCGTATTTATAACCACATCGGCTTAAAGCGACGGTTCATGATTTAAAGAAAAATAAAATCCAACCTCTGTAGTTTTAATGCTGCAGAACCTCACCATGTCAAATAGACAGAATTTTTTTTCATGAACAAACTTAATAATTACAGGTCCAAGAGGAATTTTTTGGAAAAATGACAAACTGCAACATCTAAACAGAGCAATTCACAGCCGTTATTAATCTGTCAGCGATTTGTGATTTATGACGATATAAACCTGTTTCAGAGCGCGTTCTATTTCCACCCCCTGAGCCCACGGTACAGCCGGATTGGCCAGGCAGTCGCCATTGTTGCCACGGCGACTGATGTCGATCCTTTGCTTGTGCAGGAAGCGAAAAGCCTCGGTCATCACCTGAACCGCATCATACGTCAAAGCAGAAGTGTACTGCAGACAGAACACACACACACACACACACACACACACACACACACACACACACACACACACACACACATTATTCAAAACATCTGGTCTGCTGAGATCAGTAAATGTAATCTTATTCACATGCAGAGGTCAAAGTGAAACAGCTGTTCTATAATCAGAGAAGATGCACATGAATGCACAAACACACACACACACACACACACACACACACACACACACACACACACACACACACACACTTACTCGAATTTTGCTGTCTGCCCCTGGGTACTCTTTCTCCTCCAGAGCCTCCCAGCGCTGGTCGAATTTAGAGACGAGAGGGTCGTCAAAATCCACGATTTGGAAGCCGGACACGTTCGCGCCTCCATACTGAATCTTCGACAAATCTCCATCCAAAAAGCCCTGGACATAGAGGTAGAGCTTTCATACACAGATTTCCGTTCAAAAAATGCTCCAGATAATATGAAATACCTCGGTTTTGTTATCCACAGGTATACATTTTTTTATTTAACAACTTAAATGAACAATGAACAATCAACATCACTCCATATATAAATAAATAGCTGCATTAATGCAATTAAAATGGTGTCTCCTTCTATATTTTCCAAAACTCTTCTTCTGTCTTGTGCTTTATTTAGGGCTTTAAAATCGCTTATTTATTCAGGACTCGTGTATATACATTTGAGCTTAAATCAAATACATTTTAACGGCACAAATTTGATTAACATCAAAAATAATTAATAATTTTATTATTAATTAATTTTCTGTTTGACCAATTTTATTACATAATATGAATAAATAAACATAAAAGATGCAAAATTAAAACCTGCAACTCAACACATTTATTCATGGCGTCCTTTCTTTACTCATATATATATATATATAAACTCCACAAATTTTTTTTTTAACTCAAAAGATTTGGTTTATTGATGCGCAGCTTCAAAATCCACCATGATGCACGTATCCGGCAATTAAAACCATCCGTGTGGAAACATGCCAAAATGTTTGGTGTTCTGATGATTTATGAAATCATTATTTAACAATTATTTATCTTAATTACTTTAAAACATGTACAAGAACATTTAGTCTTCATGCTCAATGATTAGTTCACTAATGTCAGGGATCCACCTGCCACGCCCCCTTTGGTAGCTGTCACGCTGCCTCGTTCTGACGCTCAGAGAAACAGGTGTCTCTCGTTACCGATTCCCCTATATAAGCTTTCATTCCCGTCTCACTCGTGTCGGACCTACTCGTTAGCTATGGTGGACTACAGCTTCTCTGTGGATTATACCTTCTCCGTGGCTTCTCCCTTCTCTGTGGATTATACCTTCGTACCTTCGAATCTTTTTATTTGTCAAAAACACAGTTTTACTGTACAGGATACAACTTGCAGTGAAATAAAAAACCTGCAGTGAAATAAAACGAGGTGGATTGATTCAAGTAGGACACCACTGAAGGCCTGGGGGGGGGGGGTGAAATGCACAACCTGCCACTGCATGGACTTCACTACTCTAAAACAAAATGTGATCCTTCTGTCTTCCCACCATGTGATGAAGTGTTATGCTCTTGACGCTACCCTGGGACATCTTTTTTTGGTCCTGTCCCCAAATCCAGAGATTTAGGTCGAACATTTTCTAGTTTTCCTCTCAGGTTTTTAATGATGTTTTATCCCCTGACCCTGTGACAGAAATTAATGGTTGGCCAGATTCGCTAGAGTCTTTCAGTCGAAATATACGGTTGCTGGTTCAATATGGTACGATTAGAGATAAGAAAAATATCCTGCTATTGGGGAAGAAAATTGTTAGGCCTCTCTTGAATTGGCTAACAGGAATTACCTCAACCTTACACCTGGAAAAAAGTAGATCTCTGAGAAGTTTGCCAAATTTAATAAAATGTGGAAACCATTTCATGTTTTTTTTTCTCTTGTCGAGTTACAAGAACTAATTATTGATTTATTTATTTATTTATTTATATTTGCACTTGATCATTTCACGTAACTGTTAAATTGGTCTCGTACGCTTACTCTTTTTTTTCTGTACTGCTCAGATTATGAATATATTAAGTGTTTGTTGTTATTTGGCTAATAATATTTAGTGAAATAATATTTCATATAATATTCAAAAATGGTTGATTTGATATTATTTTACAGCTGTGCTGTAAAACGAGACGCTGCGACACCGCTACAATCTGTGTTTTTCCATCTTGTATCTTCTGAAAAGGTCACGGCGTGAAGTATCGGTCACAGGTCTTCACGTGATGCAAATTCGCAGGTCAGGTTTCGCCAAACTTGAGTTTTGGAACGCGGTGAAATGTGAAACATCTTCACACTGAGACCGCGTTTCCGATCTCCACTGTTGGACATGGACTGAATGTAGATGTTTATATGGGCAGATACAAAAAACTGCATTTGTCATCCAAATTTTAGTTACCTGCCAATTTCCCCTCCCACAAACCGGCTTTTACACACAATTTATGTCAAAAAGTTTATGGACACCTGAGCATAAGATTGGTATGTGATTTCTGAATGTTTTTTAATTAACTCCACTTTACTGGGTAGATGTTCCACTAGATTTTGTGGAGATTTGTGCTCATTCAGTCACAAGGGTGTAGTAACTGATGTAGGTGAGGTAAGTAGGCCTGGGGTGCAGTCAGCATTAAAAGTCATCCCACAGATGTTCACTAGGGTTGAGATCAGAACTCTATAGCAGATCTTCCACTTTGTGCACAGATGTAGTGTCATGCTGGAACATGTTTGGGTCTCCTAGATCAAGTGCTTCCCGCTTCGTGGTAACAGTTTGGCAAAGAACCACATGTGTCCCAATATTTTTTAACATTTGGAGGATGTGCTTCATCTGAGACACGTGAAACCGCCAACGCCATCTTTTCTAACCGCTGAGAAATACACTGTCTGCCCTCTACTACATAAAAGAGCTGAATAATTGGCTCATTTCTCTGTGACTGAGATGTGATTTTTCTCTCTTAACTTGAAAAAGCAAACCAGATTTCCTCATAAAGCCCAAGCTCAAACTTGACAGGAATTCCTGTTTTTGGTCCCCACTACAATATAAATACACACACACACACACACACACACACACACACACACACACACACACACACACACAAACACATCATTTAAAGCAGGATATAACACCAGAGATGAACTCACAAAATTAGCGATGATGTAATGATATCCTTTGACATGCCGACCAATTGTGATGACCTGGAAAAAAAAAAAAAAAACAGACAAGCGAAATACAATATTAGCACAATGGGAGGAAAAAGTGTGATATGATACAACCACTCAAAGTGAATTATTTAACTATTGACAGTGTAATATTATTCCATGAAGATCTGGAAAAAGTCCCATCTCCAGAACGTGTTCTGACCGTTCTCCGAACGAAACGAAAGCTTTACCAAATCAGTGCCGCTTCTTTCTTTAGGTTACGGATGGTAAGATTCAGCGATTCGCTTCAGCATAAAAGTTAACGATGTGATGCATCAATTTAAAAAGTGTGCATCAGATACAAGTTGGCATTTGTATCGCGATTCTGTTTTTAATATATTTGCATCGGTAAAAAAAAGATTAATTTAAATATAATTATTAGTAGATGCACTATACTTTTATTATTAAGAAAGTGACCAATATTTAATATTGATGTCTCCTCGTAAACTGTTTCTCGAGCGCGTTTTCTCAGCATCTACTGCTACGTGAATTTGACGTATCACAGCACTACGGAGACCGAGGCGTGTCCTGAGAGTCACATAGAATACAGATTAACATGGCAGAGGTAGAGGTATCGTTGGCTATGCGTCGAGATGAAAATCAAATCGGTTAAGGAGATGCACGTCCCTACTTTAAATACATTTTATGGCCCCAGAAATCAAGCAGCACTTCCTACCTGCTCCATGATGTCTTTGACCTTGTCTTGCTCGCAGTCCAGGATCACTCTCCTCTCTTTTTTGTTCTCCAGATCCTGAAAGAGTGAGCGGTAAGCCTCGTCTTTCCTCTCGTCCTTCAGGTTGCCCACGTTGATAGCCGTCACCTGCCATTTCTTCTCGGCGGCCGTGTCCAGGACGGCCTGCAAAGTGGACAAGCCTGCAGGAGGAATACAAAATGATGTCTTAAAGATACCGTATGACTGGGGGAGGAGGGCAGAGCTCAGTCTTCTCTCTACTGTCACACAACACAAAAGACTGGCCTTAGCAAGAAGTCGTACGGTATTTTGTACCATTTTAACCATTGGTAGATTTCACAAGTGCATGAGATGTTCATCAGCTCAGTTTCAGAATGTTATCTGAATGTTTTTTTTTTTGCTGCAAAGCAAACATTTACAGCAAATCCTCATTTTTTTATGCCGTAAGTATTACTTCTATCCACTCACTACATTTCTTTATAATCATAGACAACATGGACGAAGTTTGTGGTGTGAATGTGAAGTCAGCGTTCCAGTTCATTATGTTCACTAAATTTGGCGGTCGGTAGCAGGAGATCTAACACATGTAGAGCGTATCTTAATGGAGCCGGCTTTGTGCACAGAGTCACGGTCATGATGGATCAGGTTTTGGGTCTCCTGGTTAAAGAGAATTAAAGGGAAAATTTCATGCTCCCACATCCAAAAACATCGAATACAATTGTGTGCCTTCAGCTTTGTGGTAACAGTTTGAAGAAGAACCACATATGGCAGGAAAATTCAGGTGTCCCAATATTTTTGTCCATACAGTGCACCTTGTGTGGTTGGTATAGAGTTAGTATGCTAGCTACCATCTAAGAGATTAGCTTTAAATGAAGCTAGTTTTAGCAAATATTTTCCAGGAGCTAAAACAGAGCGAGATTTGAAACGAGGAATATTTCTTATGATCCCAGGTTCGTTCTTACACTTTTATATTCATATATTCCGTGTTTTTTCAGAATCCGATTGACATAAATATCTAACTTTAATGCAACGCTCCCCACTTGGCGTCAGTCTTAATTAAAGAAGCCGTCATTTTGACTGCTTCGTTTAAAACTGTCTCAATTAGGTCTTGTCGTTACCAGAATGTAGCCCAGAGCCTGACTCAATCAGAATCACTGAGGTTCTAAATTACCAGCAATGTGCCTCAGCCTTCAGGAAATACACAGCCGAGCTAGAAACCCCCCTGGAGGATTCTCTCTTTCTCTCTCTCTCACGCTTCATTTGTCATTTTCTCTTCTTGATCTCGCTCCCATCGTTCTTCCACATCCGCACCTTTGCCTACTCTATTTCATCTCCTTCTACTTTCTTGCTACAATCCCCCACCTTGCATCTACTCCAACCTCCTGCACACCCTTTCATCTCCCTTTCTTTTCGTCCTTTTTTCAGATTAAAGACCACGGATGATTACATATCTAGGTCTCTCTGGGAAGTATGTATTCCTCTGAGTGAAAGCCTGAATTAAAAATTTTGCATCATAGCATCGTTGTTCTTTATCGGTATGTTGTCAGTTTGAATCCCAAGAGAGCTGTAGGGCGCTTAAGCTTAAGCGTTGCCTTTGGCCTGGAGATACTAATAGCTCAGGGAATCAATATAATTAATAGCTAGTGTTTTGCAGGCAGTTTGTGAACAACCCAACATATATACTGGTAGATATCATGTGTCATGGAAATGTCTTCAAGCAACCTAATATGATTTTTTTGTGTTATTTCACCCAGATCTTTAAATGAAATGCTTTGAATGACAAACTGAACCGTTAGGTTTGCTCGATGGACAATCCACTAGAGCTTTTCTAATAAAAGCTCTTCTATCAAAACCCTGGAATTTCAGGATACGTTTAATACATTTGCCTGTTGTAATTTAGGTCATTCGCTAATTACCAGCTTGAGTCAGGTGTGCACTTGAGCTGAGGAACAGATTAAAATGGAGGAGTGCGAAGGCAGCGAATGTATGACACATCCTTGTGCTTAGTATAATATAAGGAGTTACATAAGGATACTGCAGCAATTTTCTGTGATATGAATACTCATCAAATGGCTCAAAACAATCCCCAACAGCACCCCTAGCACAGCGTCTAATAGACCTCAACCTGACCCCACTAACACAACCCATAACACCTTCAGCACAACCCCGAAAAAGTATCCCCAACAGAACCACAACAGAACCCTCAACATAACCATTAACTCAACAGGACCCTCAACACATCCCTCTAAAAAGAACCCCCAAAAGAACCCTCAACAGGGCCCTAAACACACCCCCTAACATAAACCCCAAAATAACCCTCAACAAGACCCTCAACACAACCCTTAACATGAAAACCCAAACAGGACCCTCAACAAGACCCACATCACAACCTTTAACATTAATTCCCATCAGGACCTTCAACAAGACCCTCATCACAACCCCCCAACAGGGACCCTCAAGATGATGCCTAACATGAATCCCAACATGAACCCCCAACAGAACCTTCAAGAGAACCCTAAACACATCCCCTAACATGAACCTGAACAGAACCCTCAACAGGATCCATAACAGGACCCTCAACAAGGACCCCTAACGTGAACCCCCAAAAGGACCCTTAACAAGACCCTTATCACAACCCCCAACATGAATCCCCAGCAGGACCCTCGACAAGACCCTCATCACAAATCCCTAACATAAACCCCCAACAGGAGCCCAAACAAGACCCTCATGCGCTCAAATGCTGCCACCTGTTTTTTTCTATCATTGTTCCAAGTAATGAACTACTTTCGAATGTCATGGAACATTTTTTTCAGCTGCGTGTCCATGTCCATGTCCCACGGATTAAATAGTCATCTGAAAAGTTCACACCTACAGGTGGCAGCGTTAGTGAAAAGCAATATCTCAGTGGTCAAGCTGATGGTGTTCTGATTAAAAGCTCATGAGTTCAAATCCCAACACCACTAGCCTTTAACCCTCAGCTGCTTAGCTGTAAATGTTAGAAATCGCTCTGGATAATGGCGTAAATGGATTGTGAGAACAACAATACGCTTGGCTCTAATTTCCCAACAGTCTGCACTCATCATATTTTACCTTTTGGACCTCGTTAGACTGAAGGACTCACGCTAACACACCCTGTAATGACTGTTTTACACACGCTCATAATTACACAGTGGAATGACACGGAGCAGGATTGCATTAGTAACACATTCAGCGTTAGTCATCCATTACAGCACTGCTGTGACCTCGAGGACGATCACGCTGCTCTGATCGGGCCTACTGTGGCACTTCTCCATGGCAACGATAAATGTGATTGAGTGAGGATGACAAGTAAAGAGAAAGTGTGTGTGTGTGTGTTTAAGAAAGAGAGAGAGAGAGAGATAGAGAATGAAAGAGGGAACAATTAAGTGGTATCATTTTCTGTACACTATATCCACTTCTGACCGCAGGAAGTGTCTCTGAGGAGTGAGGAGTGAATTGGTGCTAATGAATAGGACAAGCAATTTGATACGTTAATGCATATGTGTGTGTTTGTGTGTGTGTGTGTATGTGTGTGTGTGTACCTCTATCACTGTCGTACAGATATGCAAACTTCTCCCACTTGTAATACTCGACCAGGCTGATCAGAGGGCCTCGGATGTCGGGTCTCATCTGCAGCACAAACTGGTTGAAGCCGTCAGCGGGGAAACTCGGCGTGATGAATGACACGTGCAGCGTCTCGCAGAACGACGTGATGGTGTTCACGGACTTCTTATCGTAGAAGCCGAAGATGGCGTAGACGCCCCGGGAAAACTGCGAACAAACTGATAGAAGAGAGAAAAAAAAAACGAAAACAAACTGTCATTTGGGTCCAGAACCATGTAGGAACCAGGGTCAAGGTTCTGCAGGAGGCACCGAGCTTCTGTAGCTTAATCACATAACTAATCGCACATCACACACCTGTTTCGTGAGATCTTGCTGCCCATTTTGAGTTCATTTCTGTATAAGTGTGAACTCACACTAACATTTCAAGCTAGAAAACGTGAGCAAGCTGGAAGTGAGTGGAAAAGAGGGTTATACAGTGTAATAAGTGCACTGCTGTTTCTAAATATAACAATTATATGATCGGTTCCCTGGTGGTCTAGTGGTTAGGATGCGTTAGGATGCGGCGCTCTCACCGCTACGGCCCGGGTTCGATCCCTGGTCAGGAAACCAACCCCAGCCATTAGGGTTGCACAAGCCTTAGTGTCGGTCCTAAGCTTTATATATAAAGCAGCTTTATGCAAATACTTTACAATCCATGTACAAAGGTCCATGCTTTTTAAACATCCTATACCGCATCCTTAGTCCCCATTTGCACTTTTATTCTCTTACACTTTTACAGGAAGATGCTCCACTAGATTTTCACTTTGTGACATCAGACATCATTTACAATTGTGGACCACTTAATATTTACAGTTTGGTGAATATGGTGAAAATATGAATATGGCTAGAAAAGGCAGGTGTTCCAATACTTTTGTCTATAGAGTGTAAATAGGTCGAGAATCTTCATTTTGAATAAATAAATGTCATGTGTAATGATTTGCTTAAATGAACCCCGAAAAAAAAAAAAATATATATATATATATATTTTTTTTTATGAATATTATAATTCATTGGGGTTTTAAAAAAAATATTTGTTACATGCATTTGTAAATGTTGTAAGTCCTAAATTAATAAAAGGAAAAAAATAAAATAAAAAGAATGAAACAACAATACAGTTCAGATTTTCTTTCCCGGCGCTGTACAAACTCCTCTCTGTAGGCTTCAGTTATTTCTTATGAATTGCACCATTGACTGAGCTTTAGATCTCTCACTGTATTTTCAATCCACCCGTTGAATCTCCTTCATTTAATTCTACTGTTAGAAAACTCTATTTCTCATTTTAGAGCAGCACAGATTGGGCTACAGGCAGCTGATCCAGCGGCTCTATGGTTCTCGGTACACCGGTTGGGTGTGTGTGGGTTCAGCCGGATGAGTCGCTCGTGGATCTGTAGCGAGCAGCTGCATGCATCGACTGGACTCATTAGGTTTTAAATAGTCCGGCTGTGTGGGCTAAACACAGGGGCCCCAAGCAGGCAAAAGCTCAATCGACGCCATTACAGAGAAGAAGGAAAAAAAAATAACGCTGAAAGAAACACAGCGAGAGCTAACAAACGACTAAGGCACAACTGAAATCATACTGTACAGGGAGAGATTAGCGTCAGGAAAAGTGTTTCATTATTCACACGAATAGCGCATCAGTCAGCTTATTCTTAAACGTAGATAAAGAAGAACTTCGTAGCCCTAGCAAGCGGGATACTGGAAAATGGTGCATCTTAGCAACTTCAATATAGCTAGAAAACGTCAGAGGCATCCCTACAGACCTGAGCATCACTGTAGCTAAAAACAGAATGTTTAAATACTTAAAAGTATTAATTAATCCACAACTGTTGTAAACACGTTGCTATGTTCAGAGAATGCCGCTAATCCGACCTCAGACGTAACTTCAAAATGCTACAAATTTGATCATTAGTCATGATTAATCAGCCTCCATCACACTCATTCATGACCTCGACTCTCTTCAGTATATTATGTACAAGCAAAAAGAAGAGAAATAATACACTGTGCTGGATCAAGTGCTATTTTAAAGCCTTTAAGATCCCGTGTAGCATCTACCAGACGACGTGCACTTAATGTATATATTAATATATATGCAACAAACAAAAAGCTATAATCAGTAGAAATGTGAGCAACTTACAATGATCTCATTTATACAACCGAGCACTTGAGGGCTAAGGGCCTTGCTCAAGGGCCCAGCAGTGGACGATTGGTGATGGTGGGATTTGAACTCATCACTTTCCATTCAGAAGTCCGACATCTTAACATTTTGAACATCCCATTAGAAATGTTGTCCCAATTTGCTTATACAATAACCTTCATTCTTCTGGGTTCCACAAGATTTTGGATGATGCTTGTGGATATTTGTGTGAGATTCACAGTCGCAAGGGTGAAGAATCCCATAGGTGTTCAGTAGGGTTGAGTTCAGAGCTTTATAGAAGGAGATTTCCAACTTCAAACCATGTAAAGCATATCTTCATAGAGCTCGGTTACTATACGATTGTGTCCTTCCAACTTTGTAGTAGCAGTTTGGAGATGAAAAAAAATAGGCATGGAATGAAGCCATCTCAAGCTTTATATATCGATGTATTAAGTATTAAACCGTCTTGAATTTCAGACCTCAGGAATGTTGATGAAGACTTATATTTATCTTCCTGCCTTCCTCTTTTTTTCACATTCTCTCGTTCTGCAACAAAAAAGCCCATAAACCCCAGAGACAGTTGGACTGGTTACTAATCAATTTCTCCTTCTTATAATTTCATTAGCATGCAAGTCCGGTGCACTGCTCGTCGCTACATCTGCATAATCAACACACGACCGCTGGCACTCTGACACGGCCTGCGTCGCTTCTTCACAACCCAATTACACACTGCAGAGGCTCAACAACAGCATATGAGGAGGCTTAATCTGGAAAAAACGGCTTTAGACTGATAGCATCAATTTGGATCTAATCCGTGCTAGATGGAATTGGCCTTGAAATGCATCAAAAACCTTCTAATGGGCATGAATGGATTATTGAAAAGCTGATCTTCATCTGTAGCCAGTAGACCATCTCTTATAACTTGATGATGACTGAATAAACAATATATCAATTAATAAGCACAAATATGAGGCATTTTTTCCATCATCTTGTACTGGTTTGTGTAAAACGATTTGCTGTTTTTATTATTCATTTCTCTTTCTGGTTCTCCTGGATCTCTTTTCTACCAAATGGGGAACCAGATAAATCTTTTAGAAAGCAAAATGTCCACCGACTTAAAAGCTTTGCAGCCAGGAGCACTTTACTTACACTGCTGATGATGGACTATTGTCTGAAACATCTTGTTTCTCTGTGTTCATGGAAGCAGACAGTCGCATGTCATATCACAGTCACGTGACTTCCCACATGTGGTGCACATTCATGATAATTAGCATATTCATGATAATTAGCATATGTACAATATTTGTATTTGATATATTTATCAGTTAACAAATTGGAATTTAAATGAACTGAAGGGAAATCCAAATCAAGTCAGTATTTGGTGGATGCACCCTTTACCTGCAACAGCAACAACATCCTAGGTACACTTGCACACAGTTTTTAACTCGGCAGGTCTTTTGTTCCTTGAGCACAGATCTTCTGTGGATGTAGGCTGCCTTAAATCCTCCTGTCTCTCCATGTAATTCCAAACAGACTCGATGATAATGAGATCAGGGCTCTGGGGAGGCCAAAACTATCACTTCCAGGACTGGTTCTTCTGAAGATAGTTCTTAATGACATTGGCAGTATGTTTGTGGTCATTGTTCTGCTACCTCCCTGATGGTATTGCATTGGAAAAAACATAATCCTGACCAATTCACCAACTCCATTTGCAGAAATTCAGTCTCAAACTTGCAAGGAACCTCCACAATGCTTCATTGTTGCTTGCAGACACTCATTATTGTACCAGTTACCAAATATTTCAGATTTGGACTTCACTCTTCAGTCCAAAGCACCTACTGCCATTTTTCTGCACCTCCTCCTCCACTTCACCTACATCAGTACTTTACTGACACTCTTGTGGCTGAATGAATCTCACACAAATTTTCACAAGTACAATTTAAAATCTAATACAACATTTTCCCAGAAGACTTCTTAGGCAAAGTAATGGAAAGATAAATATAATATAATTGGATAATATAATTTGAATATAATTTGAATATAAACCAAATGTTCTATTTACCTGTGTTTGTTCATATGTTTGTTTGTTTGGTTTGTTTTTTGCCTGACTATCCAACATAAAGTAATGATGACTGTGTGAGATAAAAAATAAAATAAAAAAAACACTGAGTAGGCTAAGCATGAACATCCTGATGGTCCAAGATCCCTCTTGTTCCAGAAAGATGTACTGACCCATAAATACAAAAAGTGACGTGTTCAAAAGTTCCTACAGATCAGCACATAGGACCACAATAAAAACCTGCTAATCTCACAAAAGATTCCACAATAAAGGTTGGGGGGAAAAGCTAGAGCAATTTGGTTGACATGAAATGTAAATAAAGTTAGCTAGACAACATTATTGTTTAAACATCTTACAACTAGATGTATCAAAAAACTAAAATGTATCAAAATAAAACTAGCTAGCTAGAGATTGTTTACAACCTTACATGAGAACTAGCTACTATGACAAAGCTACCTAGCTAATATTAAGAAACATTTCACCGCAAAGCAAGCTAGTTTAATAGTGTAATAACATGTCTGACAATTAGTTGTAAAACATTACACAACACAACTAGTTAGCCGAATCATGTGACAAAATGTCCCAAAAAGCTAACTAGATCAAAATGTCCTGCAAAGCTAACAAGCTCGATCATTTTACAAAATGTCCAGCAAATGTAGCTAGCTATATCATGTTAGAAAATGTGCCACAAAGCTAGCTAGATCGTGTTACAGAAATGACCCACTATAGTCTACATAGAAAAATTGTGATGGGCCACACAACCTACTTCCACTTGGCCCAAATACAGCAATGAATTACGCTACATGACTTATTCTGGCTGCCAGAACTTAGGCCATATATAACCCATGCTGAGCCATATCTCAGCCAAATGTATGACTATAGCTGGCCCGATTCTGGTCCTATATAGGACCTAACAAGTTGGCTCCAGATATCAGTCTCAATAAAACCTTAATCCAGACACTTTATACACAACCTTGGCTCAGATAAATCTTTACAGAACAACGACAGTATTCTGAAACAAATATTTATTGTTTTACATTTAAACAAAATATTTTACATAAGAAAAAATGCTTGAATGTTAATGCCATGTTTCACAAAACTCAAACATCTATGTTTCAGTTCATGAACAAGCGGCACTGTGCACACAACTCACAACAAGTCCAAACAAGTCAAGCCTTCTGATGCTCTTTTCTCTTTATCCTCTCTCTCCTCTCTCTCCTGCCATCATCCCTATCCAGGGCCAGATGTAGCGATCTTTTAATGGTGGAATCGATTTCGTTTCTGTGGCTGCAGACGTCAGGTGTTTACGCCTCTCAGCCGCCAAAACGCCAAAACGCCAAAACATTTTTCTAATAATCGCTTACTAAACTTCACTCGCTTTGCCCCAGAGTTAAAAAGTCCACGGCGGTTAGTGAAGTGCAGCCTTAAGTGCATTAAGTGCACCCACTTCTTCAACAGTGCTGGAAGTTCAGGAAGTAGTTTTTTTATTAGATTAAAAGTTTTTTTTATATTGGTTAAAAAAAAAAATTACAGTGGAACCTCGGGTTACGAATTTAATTCGTTCCGGTACTTTATTCGTAACCTGAAAAGTTCGTATCCCGATACAAATTTCCCCATAATAATGAACAGAAACTTCGGTAATTCGTTCTGGACAACCAAAAATATTACTTAAATAAAAATAAAGCCAATATTCACTAATATTATTTACTTTTAACATGTTATATTAAAATCATACCACATAAAAACATACAAAAGAGGAAAAGCTCTTTAGCGGGTACTTTCCCTTTGAGAAGACTCGCTGCAGGAGACGACGTTCGTAGAAGGGGGAGGAGGGAGAGTTATTGTTTGGAAGGAGAATCTATTATATTATATTATTTATATATTATTATATATTATATTATAGAATATTAAAGACAGTGTTATTAACACGAACGCTGAGACAATTGTTGCATTAGAGGGAAAATGAGAGCTGTTTCTTTAAGGCTACTATCAGTTGGTATTGAAGTCCAGACTGAAATTCATTATGGGTATTGTACTTGGGAAAAGACTGTAACCCTGCTAATCTATCTTCATAAAAACAAGTAAAGTGGTTATGCATCGGCTAATGTTGTCCATCTCATCATTCCACGAGCATCAACTAACGAGTTGTTACGCTGCCGCCGGGAAAAGTTCAAGCGGATAAGTAACACGATGCTCTCGCTAGGGACACAGGACGCTAACTGATGTGACGAGCTGTGTGGATAGAGCAAAAACAACAAACTGCCTGCGATTTTTTGGTGAGCGACGTTCGTATCCCGATATATTGTTCGTAACCAGGGGCAAAAATTTTGATGAACTGCGATTCGTAACCTGAATTATACGTATGCCGGGGCGTTCGTAACCCGAGGTTCCACTGTATTATAATAAAAAAATAATAATACAATGAGGGGAAAAACTGCAAATCCATGAACCATTGCGCTTCTCTAGATGCGACCTGATTGGTAGTTTTTTGTTGTTGTTGTTTTATTTGTTATAATAAGATATTTTAAGAGAAAAAAGATATGTTTTGGCCTTGTCTTGTGCATGAAAAGGTTTAGAGCGAATATGAAATAAGTTTAATGTTATTATAGAATATAAAATTACCATTATTCATAATTAAAATGATGTGTTTGAAGAAACATTGTTTGTTGAGAGCAATAAACCCACATTCGAAACAGGAAAATGGGGAAACAGCTGTGTGTATGGAAATATTATCATCTCACTATCCAAAATATCTGAAATTACATTTTAACTGTGGGATATGACTGTCCACATATATGTGACCCACAGTTCTATATTTTACATCTGGGCCAAATAATACACTTAACAACTGGCCCACATCTTTTCTGCCGCCTTAAAGAAGGTTCAATCTTCACCATAACTGGGCCACGTTCAGTTTCACATGCCTCATGCCAGTGCGAACTAAATGCCAGCTGTTCCTGCTTCATGCCAAATCAGGGCCAGAGGTTTTTGCTACCTGGAATAGTTCCTGCTGCCATGTCAGTCAAATATAGTATTTATAAGAAGAAGGAAATAAAAGTAAGATGTGAAAATTTGCATGGCAGCCTTTAAGTCCATTACCACCTCATAGTCCAAACAGATCAGTGCGACTGACGTTACCCTGTGACCACACCACCATCACCACCACCACCACCACCACTGCAGAATTTCTGGGTCGCCTGCAGACAGACACCTTTCCACGACCTGTCATGGCGATTTCGATTAAAATATGTTGATTTGAACCCGCAGCGGCAGGCTCGATTCTCCTGAGAGGCATAAACACTTCGAGCTAAACATATCAAACCAGCCAACATCCCACACACACACACACATCCTTCTCAAACCGCCTGCGCTGAACATACGTCACTGGAAGTCTCCCTGCCAGTACCATGACTCAAGCTAGCACTTTATTTCACAACCCTTTCTCACAACTGCTTTTCTAGTTGCTCTGTTTCATTCATTTGCCCACATGCTCATATGTTCTCAACTCTCCGCCATCTGATTATCCTGATTGTCCTCCTCTCACTGAATGTTTCAGTTTTAAGAAGGTTATTTAAAAAAACTCCCCACACAATGTCAACAATGTTAATCGACCAGTTGCAAAACATTCCACGGGAAAGCTAGATAGCTACATCATGTGATAAAATGTCACATATTTTAAGCTTGAATATTTTACAAAATGTCCCACAAAGCTAGCTAACCAGATCATGTTACAAAATATCCCACAAAGCTAGCTAGCCAGATCATGTTACAAAATGTCCCACAAAGCTAGCTAGCCAGATCATGTTACAAAATGTCCCACAAAGCTAGCTAGCCAGATCATGTTACAAAATGTCCCACAAAGCTAGCTAGCCAGATCATGTTACAAAATGTCCCACAAAGCTAGCTAGCCAGATCATGTTACAAAATGTCCCACAAAGCTAGCTAGCCAGATCATGTTACAAAATGTCCCACAAAGCTAGCTAGCCAGATCATGTTACAAAATGTCCCACAAAGCTAGCTAGCCAGATCATGTTACAAAATATCCCACAAAGCTAGCTAGCCAGATCATGTTACAAAATATCCCACAAAGCTAGCTAGCCAGATCATGTTACAAAATATCCCACAAAGCTAGCTAGCCAGATCATGTTACAAAATATCCCACAAAGCTAGCTAGCCAGATCATGTTACAAAATGTCCCACAAAGCTAGCTAGCCAGATCATGTTACAAAATATCCCACAAAGCTAGCTAGCCAGATCATGTTACAAAATGTCCCACAAAGCTAGCTAGCCAGATCATGTTACAAAATATCCCACAAAGCTAGCTAGCCAGATCATGTTACAAAATATCCCACAAAGCTAGTTAGCTAGATTGTGATAAAAAAAAATTCTACAAAGCTTGCTACTCTGATTGTGCTAAAAAAAAATGTCCCACAAAGCTAGCTAGCCAGATCCTGTTACCAAATGTCCCACAACAAAGCTAGCCAGCCTGATCCAATTTGTGCTTTTGGACATTTAATTTTATCCTTTAGGTAGTTATATTCCTTGTGGAACATTTTTTTTATTATTATCTCTCTAGATTTGCTTTGAGGTCTGTTGGAGAGATCGTGAGATCTCGTTTAGCTAGTTTCTGAGTGATCTGATCCCTGCACAGGCTTAATGCTTGGATATTATCATCTTTATGGTATCCGGAGCATCTCGGTCAGCGGTTAGTCAGCGATTTTAGCTCGTCCACACGGGTGTTTTGGGAGTGACGATGTGTCCTCCATGTAATAGGACATTTTGCATAATTTCTTTCGTTATCATTTGTGCATGAACAAAACCCTGAAGATGAAAATGTGATTAACATGGCAACATCCTGAATCCTGTATCAGTGTCTTGAAAAAAATGTTAAAATTGGCTTGATTTGATAAAAATAACACAAATTCTGAATAAAGCATTGTGGGGACATTCTCAGGTAAATAGTGTCTGTGTGTGTGTGTGTGTGTGTGTGTGTGTGTGTGTGTGTGTGTGTGTGGGTGTGTGTGTGTGTGCTCAAGAGCCATTGTTCTTCTCGTTCTCATTATACAGGATCAAGTGGGTTTTCAAAGTCCTTGTAGATCTGAGGAGTACTTCACACTCTCTTCATAAAACACACAGAGAGAGAGAGAGAGAGAGAGAGAGAGAGAGAGAGAGAGAGAGAGAATGAGAGAATGTCAGGGAAGGAGATATACAGGTTTAAACACACACCACACACACACACACACACACACACACACACACACACACACACGCCAAGTTTACATTGTGTTTGTTCAGCTGCTGGACCAGCGGGAGCAGTAAATTTAGCCGCCCTAATTAGGTGATATTGCAGACAACTACAGGTGCGTGTGTGTGTGTGTGTGTGTGTGTGTGTGTGTGTGTGTGTGTGTGTGTGTGTGTGTGTGTGTGTGTGTTTGTGCGCGTTTGTGCAGTCTCCGAACTCTCTGCCCATCTGCAGCGATTTGTACGCAGTGCACATGGAGCCCGAGTACAAAGCAGAAAGCCTTTTGAAGCTCCTTTGAATCTCCTGACCGCTCCAGCCTGCATCACTGAGGGGATAGAAAAAGGGGTTTGATATATGAAAAAAACTTGCACGTTTCTGTTTTATTATTTAATATAATTTTTGACGATTGTAGGAAAAAATCTGTAGGATATTCGTATCGTACGCTCCTGTGTTCAATCAGTTTTTTTTTTTAACACAACTGTTGCGAACAGTTTGAATAAAAATGGAGGCGTAGCCACGTGTCTGCTGACGCATTTCTATCTGGCATGTTCCAAAAAAAGTAAAAAAAAACCCCACAACTTCATATAATGTTAAAAGTACACACAAATCAAATTTACCGCTAGCTAGAGACTGGCCACGCAATCATTTCGTAGCTATGTTAACGCCTTGAGTCAAAAGTATACGATGTGGCCAAAAGTATTGGAACACCTACATTTTCCAGCCATATGTGGTTCTTCCCCAAACTGTTACCACAAAGTTAGAGGCACACAATCGTAAAGAATGTCTTTGGATGCGAGTTTTCCCTTCAATTGAACTAGTAGACCCAGATTTGTGGACTGCTATAGAGCTCCAACCCTATTGAATACCTTTGGGATGAATGTAAACACTGACTGCTCCCCAGGCCTCCTCACCTCACCTTTATCAGTACCTGACTTTATTAATGAATGAACACAAATCTCCACAAAATCTAGTGGAACATCTTCCCAGAAGAATGGAAAGCATTCGCAATGGGATGTTCAAAAAAGCATGTCAAAACAAATCTTATCTTCAGTTGCTCACAAACTTTTGTACTTATAGTGTATTTACATATACTGTATGGTGTTTGGTCGATACCCTTTTTAAGTATCTCATTTATTCGGCTTTTTTTTTTAGCAGACGTCTGACCAGCCAATCGTGTTGCAGCCGCAGTAAAAAAATGCACAAACACCAAACAGCTAGAGATCAAGAGCTTCTGTTCGTATTCACATCAAACCTCAGAACAGAGGAATACTGCAACCTCTGTGACATTCTGCTGGCTGAAAAGAAGATCTCAGAACACACGCCATGTCAAATCTGGACTACGATAGCAGACGATGACATCATACCTGTATGATTTTTTTATTTGAAATTTGAAATGTATTGCAATTATTTTTATTATTATTATGCCGTTTCAGGCTGTGCACCCCCCTGAATCAATCCACCTCTTAATATCATCATGATGATGCCTCAGTTATAGAAACCTCAGTATTATAGAGAAACGCAGTAGAACAGAGCGCTGCATCACACACAGGAATGTCATACAGTGAGAAACCCAATAAACACAATTTAACACGTCTCCTTCCACTGTAGCCACTGCAGCTGCACCTCCAGAATACATAGCATCGATATTAACCTCATTACATCACCCCAGGGTTTCTCTGTGCATTTTTCTGTGCATTACAGTTTCCCTGGGGATTGATACTGAAGGCAAATTGAGTGATTTTGTGCAAATTCTACAGGAAAAGTATAAATGGTTCATGAAAAAGCTGTTTTGAACTGTTTTGGTGGCCTTTTCTCATGATGTCCCGCTTTTCTTGAAAAATACGTCTTGTAAATGTCCTTGTAAATGTCCTTCTTCTCCTCTGTCAGCAAATGTGGAATGAAAAAACAGCTATTAAATCCACTTGAAATTATTTGAGCTTGTGCAGTTTGCTACAGATACGGGTTGCGAGCTCCGACTAGTGCGCTCTCTGACATGATTGGACGCCTGACAGAGGGCCTCAGTAACTCAAAATCTGAAGACCTTATGGGAGCTAACTTTGACCCTGGAAATCTGATGGGGTAGAAACTCCAATGTAAACAGACACTCCTAGAATTAGCACACCCGTGAGAAACAATATGAAATAAAAAGAATGGACTATTTGGAATAATTGGAAACATATCCATGAACAAAAATAAATTAAAATGTGAGTCAGCGATTCTAAGAGTTTAGGCTAACAAAGAAGGTTTATTATTATTATTATTATTATTATTATTATTATTATTATTATTATTAAATTGCTCCAATTGTCACATTTCTTTTATGAAAAAAGATCTATAATGATTTATAATGAGGTTTGTAAAGATCTGGGACAAGGACAGAAAATTGGCATGAACCGAAGTGATAGGATGAGAAAGCGTAACGGTTTCTGGTAAAAAAAAAAGCAAACGGATGATCATTCGTAAACCTGCTCGCTCTTGTGCAAGCCGTCTGTGAGAGAGCTGGCGGAAAAAGTGCTCTTCATTGATGTGAAATCCAGTAAAGACAACACACATAAAATGAACACGAGCAGGTGCTAAAATCCTGACTTTATTTTAGGCTGACGGCGCATCCGATACAAAAGCGGCGATATCTACAGGCCACAGACTTTCTGGCAGCCGTCCACCGCACCGGATTTTCAACTAAGCCTTCGAATTTCAGCTTCTGTTCACTTTGCATGTAAGGAACGCTCCACTGAACGTCCAAGATTTTACGTACGAGCTCGGAGTAACTGCTCCGCTATCGAGGAAATACGTTGTAATTACAACTATTGCTGCACGCCTAAACATAGCCAAGTCGTCCATTAACCGGAACGTGCCCAGGAAAAACTGTTCATTATTCCCTGATCAGTACACTGTTACTATGGAAAATAAACCTGCAGCTCCTGACCAATCAGAATTAAGAACACTTTACATTCATATTGACCTCTGGAGCAGAGTGGAAATGAAAGAGAGATTTGTGTGCATGTGTGTGTTTGGTTTTCATCCCACGTTCGAGAGGAATGGCCTTTATAAAGCCGACGTGTGTCATTTCTTCTCTCCCGCTCTCTCTGGTGCATCACATACCCACAGCACCCACTAAACAAACTCATTCACACCTCATTTCTCTCTCTCTCTCTCTCTCTCTTTTTCTCTCTCTCTGCGCATGCATGGGGAAGGGTGAGTGTGGCGTGTAGAACACGTGAGAGCTGAACTGAACTGGGAGAAACCCCGCTTGGCTGAACTGAACTGGGAGAAGCCCTGCTCGGCTGAACTGAACTGGGATAAGCCCTGCTCGGCTGAACTGGGAGAAGCCATGTTTGGCTGAACCAGACCCGGAAAAATCATGTGAACCTGAAAAAGTCACAGTGGACTGCAAAGGGGTGCAGCACTGTCGCCAGGAAACACTGGCCACTACACCAGTGCAAGGAGATGGGGAGATGTGGAGATGGAAGATAAGCCCCTTTTTAAAGTGCCGACTAAGAAGCAAGGTTTTGGACAAGGCAAAAAGCAGGCGAAGAAACATATGAAGATATGAATCAGACAGCGTAGACACAATGTCAGATTTAGTTTTTAATCCAGACTCACAGGAGGAACCGTTAAACCTGTTTTAAAGTCCTGAAGACATAAAAGAGTTTTTAAGAACATCCAAGTGGCGGAAAAATGTGTCAGTCAAAAAGTAAAAAGTTTGTCTATGACATAAAACATTTTAGAAGAGAATAAGCTGTCACTGATCTCCAAGGCATGGAGAACGGTTGGGCGCAAGGAATAGATGGTCTCCCTGCCAAGTTCTTCAATGCTTTCTGTGCTGGAAGTCCTACAGGACAGTGTAAAGGGTGGTCAGCTCCCATTAACCCTCCTGACCCAGCTTTCAAAACAGGGAGACCTGACCCACCTGAAGAACTGGTGCCCCATGTCACTACTGTGCACTGACTGCAAGATGCTGTCAAAAGCATTAGCCTCGAGACTGACGAAGGTGATGGAGCAGATCATTCACCATGACCAGACGTACTGTGTGCCTGGCAGGTCGATATTTAATAACGTGTACATAATTTGTGACATTTTGGATGTCTCCAGGCTATTGGGCTTAAAGACTGGTCTGATTTTCGTAGGCCAAGAAAAGGCTTTTGACCGGGTTGAGCATGAATAATTGTGGAAGGTGCTGAAAAGCTTTGGGTTCAACTCTGGTTTCATAGCAATGATCAGGGTGTTGTACAGTGAGATTGGGAGTGTACTGAAGGTTAATGGTGGTTTATGTGTCCTTTTAGAGTGTACAGAGGTATAAGACAAGGCTGTTCACTGTCAGGAATGCTGTACACTCTAGCAATCAAACCTCTTTTAATCAACCTGAGAAATCGACTTTCTGGTTTTAATATTCCACACGCTAATGCGTCACTTTACCTGTCAGAGTACTCAGATAACCTGGCTGTAATGGTGGGATCCCAGTCTGATGTAAATGTTTCAATTGATGTTTTAAAAGACTTGGATTTTTTTATTATCAGCAACAGTAAACTGGGAAAACAGTGAAGCAGTTTTAGTTGGGAAGTGGGGAGGAGGGGAGACGAGACTCCTGGGAGGCCTGGTGTGAAGAAAAGGTGGTTTTGAATACTTGGGTGTCTACCTGGGGAGTCATGAGTTTTGAAATAAAAACTTGGAAGGCAGTGTAGAGCACATCAAGGGCAGACTGAGCATTTGGAAGCGCACTGCACTGGATCCCACAGTGTCCTCCATCTGCCCAAGGAGGAAGGGGGGCAAGGGCTGGTTCATCTCGCCAGCAGAACTGCAGCCTTTCGCCTACTGTTCATTCAGAAACTTCTAACCGGGACTAGGAACCTGGTATGGCGGACAGCAGTCAGTGGACTTTTAAACAGGTGGAAGGACTGGGACTGGACAGAACTTTGTTTTTAATGGACACAAATGCACTGTATCTCTCTGGATTACCATTTTTTACCACTGACTTTTTAAAAGTTAAATAAAATTAAATACGGAACGCTACACTGGCTGCTGGAGGAGCCCCTGGTCTATAGAAGTCGGCTGGACGTCTCTGGTGCGACCACACCCGCACTCTCCAGAGCTCTGATCTCCTGAAAGATCGTCACACTCCGGGAGCTGGTGAACGTCAGAGGGGCAGACATGTCACGAGGGGAGGACCTGGCAGCAAATATGGGACTCCGGTCTCTGCGATCCTCAACCAGCTCCTACATCGCAGAAGGTCCAAAGGAGCATGTTCAGGTGGAGGAGGAGCAACTATTTTCCCAGCTGGAGAGCGCTCCTGACCTCGACAGGTGTGGAGGTCCCCTCCTGGAGTGCAGTGGTGAAGGGGAAATGAACTTTGGGACAGTAACAGGAAAGCTGCTCTACAGGGCCTGTGTTAAGGTTTTAAATAAGAATAAACTGGGAGTGGGAGGGTGGACCTTCAGTGGGGGAGTTTACACTGCGTCATCTCTGTGAACTCGTTTATTTGTATTTTAAACCCTGATGTTTTACAGGTCTGTTCGTTCTGTTCACAGAGAGAAACTGTTTTTTCACGCTTTTACTCACTGCTTCAGGCTACAGTCGCTATTTGAGCTTTTAAAATGTATTTGAAGGTGTTTTAATGTAAATTTGACTTTTCAGAGTTTTGTTCTCGTTTTTAAGTACGTCAGTAGAAACAGGTTTATGTGCCAACTAATTCATTTTATTTTTGGGGGCAGGCTAAAATGGCCTACATTATAAAAAAAACAAATAACACAAAATGCAGACTGTGACACAATCAAAATCTTCTCCAGATCTGATTTTCGTTGATAAAAATTTTTATAAGGGATCTGAAGATTGAGACTGTGTGGTGTGGAGACGCTCTGTGTCACACCAGAACTGAACTAAATGACCCCCCCCCCTTCCCCCATTAACCTTCAACTGTCATGCCTGATTTTATTTATGTCTATTTATCATTTGATTTATTTATCTATTTATTTATTTCATTAATGAGTCGACCAGAAACCATCTGGCATTTAACACGACTTGTTCAAATGAAGGATTATAATACGTCGAAAAAGTCTCTCTGTGCATCTCTCACCTTTCACTCACTCTGTCCCCCTTCTCTCTCTTTTTTCTCCCTGTGTCTCTTTTTTTTCACCTGTTCCTCTGTTTCCTTTCTACATTTCACTCTCTCTCTCTCTCTCTCTCTCTCTCTCTCTCTCTCTCTCTCTCTCTCTCTCCCTCATAGTCTCTTCCTTTTTTCACCTGTACCTCTGTCCAGTTTTCTTTTATACCCCTTCTCTAACTCTCTCTTTTTTATATCACTCTCTAACCCTTTCTTCTCCTCTCACCTCTCACTCTGTTCTTTCACCTTCACCTCCCCTGTCCCTTTTTCTCTCTCAGTCTCTCTCTTTTATAGCCCCAGTTACTCTCTCTCTCTCTCTCTCTCTCTCTCTCTCTCTCTCTCTCTCTCTCTCTCTCTCTGTGTCTCCCTCTCTCTCTTTCACCTCTCTCGTTCAATTTTTTCACCTCTCTCTCATTCACTCTTTCTGTCTATATTTTTTTTTTACCTTTCTCTCTACCACATTTTATCTCTCTTTCTCTCAGTCTTTCTCGGTTTTTCACCTCTCTCACACTTTGTCCATTTTCTCTCTCTCATTTTAACCCCTTATTTGCTAACTCTGTCTCTCTCTCCCTGTGTTTTTTAACCTCTCTCTCACTCGTTTTACTCTCTCTCTCTCTCTCTCTCTCTCTCTCTCTCTCTCTCTCTCTCTCTCTCTCTCTCTCTCATACTTTCCCCACTGTCTCTTTATTTTTTCACCCATCCCTCTCTCTCTACCCTTTTTAATCTGTCTTATTCTCTCTCTCTCTCTCTCTCTCTCTCTCTCTCTCTCTCTCTCTCTCTCTCTCTCTCTCTCTCTCTCTCTCTCTCTCTCTCTCTCTCTCTCTCTCTCTCTCTCTGAAGGTGATTGCTGATTGTTGGACTGGGAGGCTGTCTGTAGGAGAGTAAGTGCACACTCGCACGTTTCTCATTCTGTCTTCAGCAATAAATCCCCTGCATGGATCGGTGTGAATATTTATGCGATGGGACATGCTTACACACACGCTCTCTCTCCCTCCACACACACACACACACACACACACACACACGCTCTCTCTCTCTCTCCCTCCACACACACACGCTCTCTCTCCCTCCACACACACACACACACACACACGCTCTCTCTCTCTCCCCACACACACACACACAAACACACACACACACACACACACACACACACACACACACACACACACACACACACACGTACACGTATAGACTGCGGGATGTGTACTGCAGCATGTGAGGAAGGACACATGAGATACAGTATTTTGATATGCTGATCAGTGCCCATGCTGCAGTCTCAAGCAGCGACTTTTATTTGCTTAACCCTTTTAACAAACCACCAGCACATAGCGTGCAGATCCCTAATGAGCGAGTGAGCGAGCCAAGAATAACTCTCTAAAACACCACGAGGAAAAAAACATCAGCTCATCTTCCACCCTTCCATGTTTGTTTTAATTTTGTAGCTCTGGGGTTCGAACATTTGGAAAATGGAGACACTGAATTGAGACATCCAGGGGATTAGGACACCTGACTTCTCCAGCCATATGTGGTTCTTCCTTAAACTGTCAGCGCAAATGTAGAGGCACACAATTGTATCAGAGACTCAAAACTCTCTTAGCATGACAGTGCAATCATGTGCACAAAGCCAGCTCCATGAAGATATACTTCACATGGGTTGGAAGTGTGTGGAAGATCTTCTGCCACAGAGCTCCAAACACTATTGAACACCTTTGGGATGATTGTTTCACGCTGACTGTGCCCCAGGAACCTCCGCACATCACCTTCATCGGTACCTGACTTTACTAACACACTTGTGTCTGAATGAAATCCCAAACAAATCTCCGCAAAATCAGGTGGAACTTCTTCCCAGAAGACTGAAGCTTATTAGAACAGGAAATGGGGACTCAGTGTTTAATGGGATGTTGAAAAAGAGGACACGAAACCGACTCTTGAGCTCGTTTAATCCTGGTATCAGCAGTGCAGACGATCTCGAATACGAGAAACACAAGAAACTTTGCCAATATTAGTTTACACTTTCCATCAAACGTGTTCTTTTCAGATATGGAGACATGGATAAAATAAATCGACTGTTTCACATGATCATGTGTGTGTGTGTGTGTGTGGTGTGTGTGTGTGTGTGTGTGTGTGTGTGTGTTTCCGATAAGTCTTGTCGCTGGGACGCGACATGAAACGCGAGGCAGAGTGTAAGATCCATGATTCATGCACTGTAGAGGAATAAAATATAAGGTGCTCAGAATATTTAGTCTCTGACAGGCTTCATAAATATTAGGGTAATGGATAACAGGGGGGAACAGATGTTGGACACCGAACTGCCACGAAGCTTTAATGTCATACGGGGCGTAACGGCGTACGAATATGAAGCGCCGTCGTTATGGCGATGAATGACAAGCAAATAATTCTTCATTTGTTTTAATTCCTCTTGGTGCTTCGTTCACATGCAGCAGGAATGAAGAGAAATATGCCTGACGGCGAAAAATGTAAAAAGTGTCACGTTTCTGACATTACCCACAATGCTGTTCGACTGCATGGTCATAGCTATGGGCTTTATGCGTTCACCTCCATATCTGTTTCCTCTGCTATCAACAAATGTTCAAATGTATATGTACTTCATAGCTATTGTAAGCACTTGCACGTGTGTGTGTGTGTGTGTGTGTGTGTGTGTTTGCCATTCACGTTAATGAGACGTAGCAGTCGTGGCAGTATGAGGACATGGCGCAGTGGATGTGGCATGCCAGAGACGCAGTCCTTCACTGCAAACCTACATGACTCATGTTTTGTTCACGGACGCTGGGCTTACAAATGTGGGCGTGTTCCTCGAGCCGCGCTGTGGAATTCTTGCTCCTGATTGGTCAGAAGGTGCTACATTTTTTTTTTATTGCTCCTACAACAAAGTGAGGATATCAATTAAGCCTTGATGAAAGGAGTCTCCAGTGTTCGCACTTTTTCGACAAGTTTCAAGAGGCAGAAAACAAGAAGCTGGTGAGCAGAAGATGATCTGTACACCTGCTGGAGGTGAATGGAATTTCATTGTATCACACACACACACACACACACACACACACACACACACACACACACACACACACACACACACACACTACTTTATCTCCGATCGTTTACTAATTACAGCAAGTGCTTTATTTGTTACCTAAGATACATCCTGATGGTGTTCAATAGGGATTGAGCTCTATAGCTGGAGATACCTGAAGATCTTCCAATCCAACCCAAGTCAAGTCAAGTTTATTTCTATTGCGCTTTTCACGGCAGACATTGTCCCAACGCAGCTTCACAGAAATCAACAGTTGAGGTGAATGGTGTGTATTTATCCCTGATAAGCAGCCTGTGGCGACTGTGGCAAGAAAAAACTCCCTTAGATCTTCATGACGCTGGCTTTGTGCACAGGGGCATGATCATGCTGAAACAGGTTTGGGTCTCCTAATGGGAACTAATGGGAACATTTCATGCTAATGCATCCAAAGACACCTATACAATTGTGTGCCTCCAACTCTGTGGTAACACTTTGATGAAGTACCACATGTGACTGGAAAAGTCAGGTGTCCCAATATGTTTTGTCCATATAAAAACAATTCACGATGTCTTTTTGTTCCTACGCAATGGGCGCAATTTTTCATGTTTCTGGTCCTTATTTCTTAAATATTAATAAGAGCCCATCTTGAACCATGTGGCACGGGTCATCAGTTTCTACTGGCTGCTCTTCAGCCTTGAGGTTTAACCGGTCCCTGTAGACCAGGATCAGAATGATCCTCAGGAATTTAGGAATCTTCAAACGACCAGTGTACAGTGACGTGTCCGAAAATCTCACAAAGAGTTTGTACATGTGAGTTTTTGAAGGAACGAAACGACAATCATGGAAGTGAAAAGAAAAGATGAGAAAAGTTGTTGAAACATTTATAAACCGTAACGTTCAGCCGGAACGCAACCCAATTTAAGATTTGTCACGTGTAACTATTTGTATAACGGTCTGATTGCAGGAAACGTGTGTATTTGCCGATACACTTTTTGTAAGAAAATATATTTAGCATTGATGGAAGGAGTCTGTGGTAATTAAAGGAAACGCTGGCGATGATAAAACAACGATGTTTATACCTGGTACAGCATGAGCGATAACAGAAAATAACGTGTTATATAACATGAAACGTAACTAGTTACTAGTGTGTTTTTTTCTTCTTTTGCACGTGTTTTTGTGCCTAGAGAGCTCTTACCACAAACAAGCCTGAGTGTATTTTCTATAATTATTAAAATGCTAAACAGTTTTACCATCACGATCGTCATCAACGAACACGTTCTGGTGCATTTCCTATAGAAATCTCGAAACTGATTTCCAACAACATAACGCCACGTCTTGATCACGTTAATGATTTTTAACAATCTTGTAGTAAAAAATCGAACTACAGCTCATACGTGTTTTGAATTGGTTATGCTAATTTTTTTGTACATCACAGCATGGCTGATTTCACATCACGCCCAGATCTGAACTTCATAAAAGGCAAAAAAAAAACTTGCAAATTACAAAAGGGTAAAAAAAAAAAAAGAAGTAAGCAGGCACAAACTTCTCCAATAGCGCAGCTCAGCCACTGCATCTCCCACAGTCATGCACAAACTCTTGTGGAAATGGTAGCTCAGAGGTTAATGCTCTGGGGTAGTGATCTATTCTTGGGGTCCTTGAGCACGGCCATTAACCCCCTGTGCTCCAGGAGCACTGTATCATGGCTGACCCTGTGCTCTGACCCCAGCTTGTCTAATCTGTGTTAGAGTAATGAATGTGGAATTGTATAATGAATGTGACATTGAGACCAAAAATATTTTATAAATATTGAACCCATTACCTTCCAATCAGAAGTTCAACATCTTATTCAGTGAGCTACCACTTCGGATGTACGGTGTGTCTACACTGTGCAAAAAAAAAAGGGCTGCGGTCTTATCCATTGTTACCATGGAAACCAAATCTGACTTGCTCACGCAGCAATTATCACACAATCCCCCCCTACATAAGTGCTCTATGTGGGGTTTCAGGCCAAAGATGTGCAAAAGGGCGTGCACTAGGCGGGCATTTGGGACGGAGCTGAGGTTCAGCCCACACCTATTCAACACCTCCACATGGCCCAATATGTTCCTCCAGTTAGTCAGCACGGAGGCGGCCGTGTGAATAAACACAGGGGTTAATTGATAACGCGGCTCGGGAGCGCGCTCTTCAGGCGCGTTCCCGCAGCACACGCAGAGGAGTCCTTCGGGGCGGTCCATCATCCTGAGATGCTGGACAGGCTGAGAAATGCCACGCACAGGCTACTAATAGGGAACATGGAATTCTGGGAGGAGAATCCTTTTTTTTTTTTTTTTTTTTTTACTTGGTTCTCATAGTGAGCAGGTGGATTGCGGGGAGGAAGAGGAGGAGGAGGATGAGGAGGAGAGGGAGAGGAATTGCGCACAGTCGATCCAGTGCGTAAAATATTTATGCGTAAATATCCAGGGCAGGTAAATCACGCCTGCTTTCCAAACCTAAAAAAGAAAAATATCCAGTATGAAGGCTGGAGACTTACAGCAGTTGGTGATGGCGAAGCTGTTGGCCACCTCCAGGTTGTCGATGTGCGGGGTGAGGCGGAACTCGGCCGTGCCGAACTGCACCATCCCGACCCGAAATGCGCTGTACTCCTGATCCGCACCGCGCGGAAACAGGCCCCCTGAGGGCACCAAAACACACACACACACACACACACACACACACACACACACACACACACAGGGGCCAAATGTTATAGCAATTATAATCATTATTATATACATTGTAACACCAAGATAAATAAACATGACAGCAGACAATGGGGATATAAAATAGCCACAGGCTGCCAGTCTCCATCCCTCCATCCCTCCATCCGGCCCAGTCTCAGTGATAAAGAACGGGATTCAATCCAAACCTTTTCTTCTATTTTATTTTATTTATTTTTATTTTTTTGTGCATTATCTGAACACAACGTGATGCTCACCGATTTGGACGCTCGGTGATCCCCCGAATGCGAGTCCCCATAACGCGGGTACAAACAGGAAACCCGACAAATTCCTCATCATCCTCTGTTTTTTTTTTAAATAACAAATTCTCTTTCCCTCCGTCGTGCACGTTCACAAAACTGCGCTCGCGCTGCTGCCGCTGAGTCGATTCATGCTTAAAATAAATACAAATTTTAAAAAAAGGAAAGAAAAGACGATTTGAAGGGAGGTGAAAAAAAAAGAGAGACAGACGCGTCTCCTGTAGAGATGAGAGAGGACAGCGCGGTGGAAAGGAGGGGAAAGACGGGGGGATTCTTCTGTCGCTCCGGTTCCTTTGCGGCTCCGTGCGACCACGAGCGCAGAGTTTCAGCCGCCACGGACGCGGGGAGAATGATGATGGAGACGGAAAGAGCCGAGCGCACCCGAAGAGCCGATCAAATAGAGCCGAGCGGTGTCTTGGTACTGGATAGAGGAGAGAGAGAGCGAGAGAGAGAAAGAGAGAGAGAGAGCGCGAGCAAAAATCCGAAAATAGCCGAGCCTTTCCGAAGCCGCAGGTTCCGAATACGGAAATTGCCGAATGAAGCCGAAGACGGAAAGAGCCGAATGCACCCGAAGAGCCGATTAAATAGAGCCGAGCGGTGTCTTGGTATCGGAAAGAGCAGAGAGAGAGAGAGAGAGAAAAGAGAAAAAACGGAAAGAGCCGAGCGGACCCGAACAAAAAATAAACGATCTTAGGGAAATTGCCAATTTAATCCGAACCTAAACAATAATAAATTCGAGGTTGAGTTGACCAGACATATCTTTATATATATATATATATGACATATCAGTGACGGGCCTTGCATCTTTCAGACCTACAGTGATGTCTTACCTGAACCAGTCCACCATTACTCCACGGTTATATGCAGTATATCAGAGCACTGCATCACTGACAGGAATCTCATACATTGAGAATGAATGTCGTTACTAAAGCAAGAAAACCAATGATTGTGTTCACAACACGTCTCCTTTCACTGTAGCCACAGCTGCACCACCACATACATCATCTGTAGCAGAAACATCGATATTCACCTCCGAAAATCACCCCGGCTTTTTTCAGGGGATTCGAAATGAAGGCAAATTGATTTGAAAGGAGACCAAATCCATTTCTTTTACTGTCCGTCATTGTGGAAGAATAGACAGAAATAACTGAAAAACAAGATCTTTAGATAGAGACTGACACAGCACAACTCAGATAACAACTCAGAATAAAAATACACACACTAGATGTCAGCACATAAAATCACTTAGCGGATTAATTTTTGTTAAACAAACTTCAACTATCGAGTTTTATGTTTGGCCACGCCCGCTGTTTTCAGCGCTGCAGAACTTTCGCAGGTTGTGATTGGTTCATGAGTCAAAAGACTAGACTGGGTTTGTTTCTTGGCAGATTTGAATAAAAAAATATATTTTCAAAGAGTAAATTTGGTATTTTCTTGCAATTTACCTGCTCTTTGGATGTCCATGTTTTCAGCCTGGACTTATCTGCAGTAACAGTCATTAAAAAAAGTAATTTGCCTTTGACTATTGTAGCTACAGTTGACTGCAGTTAAGAGGACGCAACTAATTACAACTAATTATAGACAAATCGCAGTCGAGCTGAATATCCTCTTCTGTCTGGTCTCTCGCACTCTGAAATTCCTAATGATAAAAAACACTTTTACCTCCATTCAAAGTGAGCTACCACCAAAGGTTCAAAAGCTGAAGAATGCGCTTGCAGCTTCAAGACACTTATAATCAAGGCACAATTTCTCTTTGAGTGCCAATCTCAGGCAGGTACTGGAGGATCTCAGGCAGGTACTGGAGGATCTCAGACAGGTACTGGAGGATCTCAGACAGGTACTGGAGGATCTCAGACAGGTACTGGAGGATCTCAGACAGGTACTAGAGGATCTCAGACAGGTACTGGAGGATCTCAGACAGGTACTGGAGGATCTCAGACAGGTACTGGAGGATCTTAATCAGGTACTGGAGGATCTCAGACAGGTACTGGAGGATCTCAGACAGGTACTGGAGGTTCTCAGACAGGTACTGGAGGATCTTAATCAGGTACTGGAGGATCTCAGACAGGTACTGGAGGATCTCAGGCAGGTACTGGAGGATCTCAGACAATACTGGAGGATCTCAGACAGGTACTGGAGGATCTTAATCAGGTACTGGAGGATCTCAGACAGGTACTGGAGGTTCTCAGACAGGTACTGGAGGATCTTAATCAGGTACTGGAGAATCTCAGACAGGTACTGGAGGATCTCAGGCAGGTACTGGAGGATCTCAGACAAGTACTGGAGGATCTCAGACAGGTACTGGAGGATCTCAGACAGGTACTGGAGGATCTCAGACAGTACTGGAGAATCTCAGACAGGTACTGGATGATTTTAATCAGGTACTGGAGGATCTCAGACAGGTACTGGAGGATTTTAGGCAGGTACTGAAGGATCATAATCTGGTACTGGAGGATCTCAGACAGGTACTGGAGGATCTTAGACAGGTACTGGATGATCTCAGGCAGGTACTGGAGGATCTTAATCAGGTACTGGAGGATCTCAGACAGGTACTGGAGGATCTCAGGCAGGTACTGGAGGATCTTAATCAGGTACTGGAGGATCTCAGGCAGGTACTGGAGGATCTTAATCAGGTACTGGAGGATCTCAGACAGGTACTGGAGGATCTTAATCAGGTACTGGAGGATCTCAGACAGGTACTGGAGGATCTCAGGCAGGTACTGGAGGATCTTAGACAGGTACTGGAGGATCTCAGACAGGTACTGGAGGATCTCAGGCAGGTACTGGAGGATTTCAGACAGTACTGGAGGATCTCAGACAGGTACTGTAGGATCTCAGGCAGGTACTGGAGGATCTCAGGCAGGTACTGGAGGATCTCAGACAGGTACTGGATGATCTCAGACAGGTACTGGAGGATCTCTGGCAGGTACTGGAGGATCTTAATCAGGTACTGAAGGATCTCAGACAGGTAGTGGAGGATCTTAATCAGGTACTGGAGGATCTCAGGCAGGTACTGGAGGATCTTAATCAGGTACTGGAGGATCTTAATCAGGTACTGGAGGATCTCAGACAGGTACTGGAGGATCTTAATCAGGTACTGGAGGATCTCAGACAGGTACTGGAGGATCTCAGACAGGTACTGGAGGATCTCAGGCAGGTACTGGAGGATTTCAGGCAGGTACTGGAGGATCTCAGACAGTACTGGAGGATCTTAGGCAGGTACTGGAGGATCTCAGACAAGTACTGGAGGATCAGGTACTGGAGGATCTCAGGCAGGTACTGGAGGATCTCAGACAGGTACTGGATGATCTCAGGCAGGTACTGGAGGATCTCAGACAGGTACTGGAGGATCTCAGGCAGGTACTGGAGGATCTCAGGCAGGTATTGGAAGATCTTAATCAGGTACTGGAGGATCTCAGACAGGTACTGGAGGATCTTAATCAGGTACTGGAGGATCTCAGACAGGTACTGGAGGATTTTAGGCAGGTACTGAAGGATCTTAATCGGGTACTGGAGGATCTCAGACAGGTACTGGAGGATCTTAGACAGGTACTGGAGGATCTCAGGCAGGTACTGGAGGATCTCAGACAGGTACTGGAGGATCCCAGGCAGGTACTGGATGATCTCCGACAGGTATTGGAGGATTTCAGGCAGGTACTGGAGGATTTTGGACAGGTACTGGAGGATCTCAGACAGGTACTGGAGGATCTCAGGCAGGTACTGGAGGATCTCAGGCAGGTACTGAGGGATCTCAGGCAGGTACTGGAGGTTCTCAGACAGGTACTGGAGGATCTCAGGCAGGTACTGGAGGATCTTAATCAGGTACTGGAGGATCTCAGACAGGTACTGGAGGATCTTAATCAGGTACTGGAGGATCTCGGGCAGGTACTGGAGGATCCTAATCAGGTACTGGAGGATCTCAGGCAAGTACTGGAGGATCTTAATCAGGTACTGGAGGATTTCAGACAGGTACTGGATTAAGATCCTCCAGTACCTGCCTGCTTTTGAGTCTGGTTCCTCCCAAGGTTTTATTCCTTATGCCGTCTCAGAGAGTTTTTCCTGGACACAGTCGCCACCGGCTCACTCATCAGGGACATCTCCACCACATTATCTTCATTAAATTTTAAATTTTCATTGTTAAAAGTGCAATACAAATAAAAAGGAATTAAATTGAAGATTTACACTGAAAACTGCACACATTTCTAATGTACTGACTCTTTTTGTGCTCCATAACTTTTCCTGTATCTTTGAAATACATCATATACACACCTTTTACATTCGAGTTAACTGTAGGAACTGATTCTGATTCTCCATGACGTAATAAGTGCAGTTGTTATACTATTCACCAGAGGGCGCCAGAGGACTGGGAAAAAAAGGAGAAGGCTAAAGAGATTATTAAAGGGGAAAAAAAGAGAGGAAAAGAAGTGATCTTGTCAAGCAGTTAGAGAAAAGTCATGACAGTGACCTCATCCTCGTCCACCTGAGTGACAGCTGTATACATACACTATATAGACAAAAGTATTGGAAACCTGACTTTCCCACTAATATGTCCTTCTTTTCCAATCTGTTCCCACAAAGTTGAAGGCACACATTTGTATTTGAATGCTGTAGCATGAAACTTTTCCTTCACCTGGACTAGGAGACATAAGCCTGTTCCAGCATGACAATGCCCCTGATATTTATCGCAGTAGGAAAAGAACATAATAGAAAATCAAAAGTCATTTGCAGGAACGTGTAAAACGTGTTCACACTGAGTTAATATTAGGAATATGGACAAAAGTTGGTGGACACCTGATCATAAGATGAGCATCCCATTCCACACTGAGTTAACGCTTCCCTGTTCTAATGAGCTCCACTCTCCTGAGAAGATGTTCCACAAGATTAAGTGGAGATTTGTGCGAGACTCATTTAGCCACAGCGTGTTAGTAAAGTCAGGTAGGTGAGGTGAGAAGGTTCCTGGAGTGCAGTCGGCGTGAAAAAAATCCATCCCAAAGCTGTTCAATAGGGTTGGAGCTCTACAGCAGGAGATCTTCCACACTAGAGTTTGGGAAGGAACCACATATGGCTGGAAAAGGGTATAACGGCTTGATGAAAAAATCCCAAAGCAAAATCATTCGCAATATTTGGGAGAATAAATGTTCTAATTATTTCATATTTATGGATCAGATCACAATTTGAGCCACAAGACAAAAAAAGTGTGAGCCAAACTGCAAATGTGTTGGAGACGAGCTCTGAAATCCCACACACTACCCCCCGGTTTCTGGAATGATCCTCATATGTATTTATGCAGGGTGCCAATATTTTTAGAGGAAACTGTAGACATGTACACACCTTCTCTCTTCCTGACTCAGCGTTTAATAATCTAACAACAGTCGCCACAAAAGACGATCGACGCACACGTTTCCTCACCCGGTGGCGTCTCCTTGAAGGTAGATGGAGAGCGTAGGAGATGAGAAGAACCTCCAGAGCTCTTTTTAATGTATTAAATATCATCTCTCGCTTTCGCCTTTCACAACTTTTAGCGATAACTATGATTCGTGTAAACCCTCTCTAACACGTTTAGTCACAACAAAAGGATTTGATCACCGAATCAGATTTCATCTCTGAGGGGCTTCTTCATGTAAAACATCTGTTCAAGGACACCATGTTGGTGTTACACTTATTACACTGATCAGGTGTAACATTATGACTGATATTGTGTTGGTCCCCTTTTTGCTGATCTATCGAGCATTAACTTCTTCAGCAGTTTGAGATACAGGAGCTCGTCTGTCGGATCGGACCACACGGACCAGCCTTTGCTCCTCACCTGCATCAATGATCCTCGGCCACACGTGACCCTCACGCCAGTTCACCACTGTTCCTTCCTTGGAGCACTTTTGATAGATACTGAGCAGACCAGGAACATCCCACAAGAGCTGCAGTTTTGGAGACGCTCTGATCCAGACGTCTAGACGTCACAATTTGCGCAAATCCTTTTTCCTGCTTCTAACACGTCAACTTTAAGAACAAAATGTTCACATGCTGCCTAATAAATAAATCCACCCACTAACAGGAGCTATGATGGAGAGATCATCAGTGATCTTCACTTCACCACTTCACCAGAACATCTGGAATCGCTTTTTAGACGTTGAACTTTCACAAAGAAACACCAAAGCTGTGATTGTGGGTGTATTAAACCATTGTGGGTGTATTAAACCATCTTCACGGTTCTGCGTCTGCACGAACGAGAGAAGATCAGAATATCATTACAGTGACTGTAATAAGAAGATTGTGTAGCGTTACGTTCCTGCCTCGGAGCTCCAGAGGCCGCAGTGTAATCAATTGAATTGTTTTTAATGCTACACGGTGTGAAATAACTCAAAGACCCTCAGTGATGAACGAAGCACTTTATTGGAAGAGCATCTCCAATTGAAGGTACACACTCGTACAAAAAAAAGAAGAAGAGAAAAATACACACACACACACACACACACAGTCTTTGGGGAAACATGCAGAACACAAGCAGCTGAGCTGAGAAAAAAAAACTCAAGTTCATTTTCAGCCACGGAAAAATGCCCAGTCTGCATTTTAGTACAGTATACGGGAGGAAGCATTGTTTCGAATACATTTGGGTCAGTACAGAGGTGCTAAAAAAAGAATACACACACACACACACACACACACACACACACACACACACACACACAGATGTAAAATGATCTGATTACCAATGGGTTTTGGCTTCACATGTGCTCAGTAAGATCCTGTAACACGCAGACGCATCACTTTTCTTTCCTCGTAGAGGTACAAATGTCTGAGCGATAGAATAGTGATATAATAACACAAGTCGCACTTTTGTTTGTATCTTGGTTGTACGATCAAACGAATCGTTTTGTAATTGACCGGATGTTAAAATACATCCTTTTTTCCCACAGCCGTGTTGTTGTTTTTTTTTTCTTTAATAAATAACCAATTTTTATGAACTACTATTTTCAACAACACTTTCTGATTCGTTAACGATCCACGATCACTTATTTTTATAGGAAGGGCGCCAATAATTTTGGACATCACAATACGATATATACGATACTCTGTTATAAAAAAAACCTTGCGTATTATACGTGCATACGCACACGTATACACTGTATGGACAAAAGTATCGGGAAAACCTCAAAGTTGGAGACACACAATCGAGATCGGACGTCTATAGATGTAGTGGCATGACTTTTCACCTTCACCTGAACTAGGAGACCCAAAACTGTTCCACCAGGGCAATGCTCATGTGCACGAAGCAAACTCCATGAACATATGCTCTATATGAGTTGAAGTGGAAGATCTCCACTGCAGGTGAACTGACGTCACCCGGAAGCCCCGCCCCCTTTCCCTTTCGATCGCACTGTCTCGACTTTTACGGTGGATGGAGAATGTTTGGGGAATTCCTCAATATAAAATATATCGATTTTATACGTATGTTGGAAAATTGGAGATTAAAAAAAAAAAAAACAACGATGTTAAACGGCCGAAGCAGAATTAATTAAATAAATAAATAAATAAATAAATAATTAATTAATAATATGAATAATAACCGAATATAAAGAAAATATCAAAAATATATGTCTTCGTTTTTTTTATTATTATTATTATTGTTTATTTATTTATTACTGTTTTACTGAGTTAACAGAAAATCTACAAGGAATCTACATCCATTTCGCAATTGCCACTGCCACCAAGCAGCTCCTGACTACTTCCTTAATCCAGAAAGGAAATAATTCATTAAAAACATCACACGAGCCTCATTTGGATTGGAGATTTTTGCCGTGTGGACACGTTTCCCCGTGTATCCTCATCCTCAGTTTTGGAAGATATTCAGAGTCTCAAACACTTTGTGCATGCTGGAAACCCTGTCCTGGCAGTCATGCATGCTGAAATCCACACACACACACACACACACACACACACACACACACACACACACACACACATGGTTTTGGAAGGCGCTTACAGGTAAACGGACCAGTAGATGACATTGAAAAACAGGAAGGAGAAAGGGAAGAGGGCGCGAGCGTACAGGTCGACGCGCTTGGCGGCGGACGGGATGACGGGTTTCGGAGGCGCCGGCTTCTTGGCGTTCTTGTTCTGCGATTTGAGCAGAGCGTTTGAGGACTCGATGGGCTTCCCGTAGCAGTCAAAGTTGGAGAGTTCGAAATCACGTGGCAGGGAGCCGACGATACTGAAGTCGTTCGAGCGCAGGTCCGATTTGGAGGTGCACACCTTCTTACAACGAGTCTCAACCACCTGGAGATGCAAAAACAAACACACACACACACACACACACACACACACACACACACACACATATAAACATCAACACAGCACTGAGAGAGGCTGAGGAGCAGCACATAGAGCAATAAACAGGTAAAAATATGTTAATGTGTCTTTTATGATTAGATGCCTCCGAATCTAATCTAATCTAATCTAATCTAATCTAAATACATAATACAGTTGGAAATTGTTGTGGAAAAACAGGAATCGGGCATTTCCTGAGATGATCAAACTCCTGATGTCACCCAAATGAGGATGGGTTCCCCTTTTGAGTCTGGTTCCTCTCAAGGTTTTTTCCTCATAACGTCTAAGGGAGTTTTTCCTTTACCACAGGCTGCTCATCAGAGATAAACACACACTGTTCACCTTAACTGTTGATTTCTGTAAAGCTGCTTGTGAAAAGCGCTATAGAAATAAACTTGAGTTGACTTGACTTGACTTGACTTGCTGTGATTATAAATGATTTGTCTTTCGAGTTGTAACTGGATCACGATTTTTGCACCATCCTGGTCATCCTGCAAATCCGATTGGTCAGAATCAAACCCACTCCCATCGCTAATTATTTCCCCTTCACCAGCAAACCGGACCGTAATCGATTTTGTTCTCGGAAGCTGTGTGTTTAAGTAGTCTGATGATTTTGATGGAAATCCCGATTCGGATTTGCGTCTAACAGATCAAACTCGCGTGACGGATTTTTACACTGCAGGAACAAAACTCTCGGTGTGCTGCAGCGCTAACGCTTCAGGCGTCTCGTCTGTTAGAGCCCATTAGACTCAAACACTACAGATACGTCTTCTCGTCTTTGCTCTTGTCTCATTAAAAATGTAGAAAAGCAGAGAGTGCGGTAGATTTGCAGAACGTGTCGGCTGCTGAGCTGCTTCTCGGTCGGCTGATTGTAATTTCCTGCAAAACAGGAAATGATCCAGGGGAAAGACTGCAATCTATCACACACACACACACACACACTCTGATAACAACTGTGTTAAGCAGAAAAGCATCTCAAAATACACTTATGTTTTCAAAAATTGTCATTCCATAGTGAAACTGAAAAACACACACACCTTTGTGTGGGTTTAAGCCACGCCCAATGCAAATAAAATAACTAGGTGTGTAAACTCCGCCCACCTGAAGTGTGTTCACATGAATCGGGGTTCCTCCGGTACCGTTGATGGAGTTTGCCTTGGACGCCGTCTTCCCTTCCTTCTCCTTCTCTTCTTTCTCTTTCTCCTTCTGCGCCATCCTCACCTTCTCCGCCTCGATCTGCTTGGGGCTGTTCAGCATCACCTGTCGCGGCACGTGAAAAATCGCCGTTAAACCAGACCGGACCGGAGCTTCTGGCAAGACCAGAGTAACATCAGAGCAACTCGTAACTCCCCTGGAGCTTCGCTGGAACTGAAGTAATGCTCAGTTCAATTGGTTCTGACAAGTCTGGTTGTAAAAGAGCGTTCCAAAGTCTTGGCTTAAATCCCAGCTCGTATTTAATTGTATTTTTCCCTCCGTAAATCGTGCCGGGAAACCGTTTCTGAGGCTCGGAAATGATTCCCAGACAAATATTCCCACTCAAAGTATCTCGAGATGACTGAGGGATTGCGCATGCGATATTATAGGAAATTAATCAGATCGTTATTTACCCCAAATCAAGCATGTTATTAAAATGTTTCGGAGTAGATCACAATTTCCTCACATTCTACTGCACGAGTTTTTGTTTTTACCACTTTTCATCAGTTCATGTCAATTTGGAGTAAAAAAAAAGATACTGATGGTTTTATTGGGATGAAATAATTACCATCCCAAATTTCCTCTTAAACCTGGAGACCCAAACCTGTTCCACCATGACAATGCACCTGTGCACAAAGCTCCATGAAGATGTGCTTTACATGGATTGGACCCTGAACACCTTTGGGATGAATTTTTTGCACTGACTGCACCCCAGAAGCCTCCTCACCTCACCTCACCTCACCTCACCTCACCTCACCTCACCTCACCTCACCTCCGTCAGTACCCGACTTTACTAACACTCTTGTGGCTGAATAATTCTAATTGAAAATCTCCACAAAATCCAGTGGAACATTTTCCCAGAAGACTGGAGTATATTATAACAGCAAATGGGGAAGCAGTGTTGAGAAAGAAGAACATAGTAATCTTAAGCACAGGTCTCCACAAACTTTTGTCCAAATAGTGTTTAAGGAACTTATAAAACCTGAATCTCGCTGGTATTAAACTCACTTTTTGGATAGTTATCCGCATGGTCACATGACATCACCCTACTTTACAAACCGTCATGGGTTAGATCTTAGCAATCCAATGGAGATTCCACGGAGTTGCAGGAAAATGTCACAAGACGTAAAACTTTCCTCGTCTTATATCATGACTGTAAAAGGATTTCGCTTGAGTCCTTGAAGTTTGTAAAATGTACTGTAGAGAAATGTTGAAATACATGAATTCCTGCTTTAACTCCTAAAGAGAGAATCTGAAGTGCCAGCATTATTTCCTAAAGGTGTATAAATGCTACTTGAGGATATATGAATGCTGTGTTAATCTCCCACACACACACACACACACACACACACACACACACACACACACACACACACACACACCTGAACCACAGCATACTCCACCAGAGAGCCAAAGCCGAAAAGCAGGCAGGCGATCATCCAGACATCGATGGCCTTCACATAGGAGACTTTCGGCAGTTCAGATGCTAAAGATGTGCATTCATTGGTAAGCGAGAGAACAGACAGAATACCTGCAGAGAAAGAAAGAAGAAGAGAGAGAGATTTTTTTTATAAAAGCTATAATACAAAGACATACACAATAAACACTGAAGTTATTTGGTTCAGTTTTTCCACGTCAGCACGGCTCCTGTTAGCATCGAATGTTCAGTATTTTAAAAACCAGACCGACCCAAAGGAACGCGGGCAGCACTGGCGTCCGGGTTAATCCAGAAAGACAGCCATGACAGGACCACGATAAGGAGCGTGGGAGCGTAGAAACCCATCATGTAGAAGCCGACCTGCCTCCTGAGAGTGAAAATCACCTCCACGCATGTGTAATAACCTGCAGGCAGAAACAGGAAGTCTTTAATACACTCAAACCTTTATATTTATCTCCTTTTTCCCAGCTGTAATAAAAACAAAAGTGGTAAAGGAACAGAAAGAATCACTATTGTAATAAAGCATGACAGTGCCCCTGTGCACAAAGCCAGCTCCATGAAGATCTGCATGACATGCGTTGGAGTGGAAGATCCCCAGCTATAAAGCTCCAACCCTATTGAACACCTATGAGATAAACGTGAACACTGACAGCACCCCAGGTCTCGTGCATGTGGCCACGCCTTCTTCACTAAGACAAACAGACACAGAGACCACACCTCCTTCACTGAGATAAACTGGAACAGAGGCCACGCCTCCTATTGGACAAACAGGGATAGAGGCCATGCCTCTTTCACTGGGACAACCGTGCACAGAGGCCACACCTCCTCTATGACAAACAAGGACAGAGGCCACACCTCCTCTAGGACAAACAGGCACAGAGACCAACCTCCTCTAGGACAAATCGGCACAAAGACCACACCTCCTCTAGGACAAACAGGCACAGAGGCCACACCTCCTCTAGGACAAACATGTACAGAGGCCACACCTCCTCTAGGACAAACAGGCACAGAGGCCACTCCTCCTTCACTAAGACAAACAGGCACAGAGGCCACGCCGCTGTAAATTTTTCCAAGCCATGCCTTCTTCATCAAAACCAACCAACACTCAGGCCACGCCCCTTTACTAATCCAATCTGACACTTCCGCTACGTTCCTCTTTCTTAAACACACAGTCCCACAGGCTACTCCTTTGTAATAACAACACGAGCAATAAAGCAGCACTCGCATCGCTTTAGTCACGACTTCTCCCGAAAGCTTTCCTGATAAACGAGGCTCTGATGTGATCAGCGTAATAAACTGTGGCACCCATTGAACTGATTTAACTCTGGGAATCTTATGTGAAGGAAAACCCAGTGTCGAAAAACAGCTAAAGCAATAAGAAACACCCCGGAGCCGTTTTCAGAACCGAGAAACAATACAGCCGCGGTAACCGGACCCCCGCAGTGCCGGTTCCCCCGTTGTTGGACAGGACCTTGATTTCAGCTCGCAACACTGCAATCCATCTGATCTCAATCTGATCTCGGAATCGGATTTGCAGCCTGGCAGCGTTATACATGTGAAGCCAATGTGGAACAGATCATTTTCCTGCCAATATATTCAAATAAAACAAATGGGGAATATTATTACGCTTATTTTATTCTAATATTATATCTGGCTTTTTTATATTAATAGTACAAACAGTTAAAGGCAGAAAATAAAGGATTGATGTGTTTCTGCAGTACGAATAGGGTTTCTTCTACTCTGTGGATTTCAGGAGCACATTCACACCCTGTTCATTCAGCTGGTGTAGAACTCATACTGCACCAAAACGAACAGGAAATAGATCCCCTCACGTCTTCCTGATTTCACCGTATCATTTACATTTATGGCCTTTTGGCAGACATCCTTATCCAGACTGACTAACATTTATCCCATTCATACATCTGAGCAGTTATAGGGGTTAAGGGCCTTGCTCAGGGGCCCAGGAGTTGCAGCTTGGTGTGGCTGGGATTTTAACTCACAACCTTCAGATCGAATGCTTTCAGCACTCAGCTACCACTTTCCCATCCGACTCTTCTGGTTCATGTGAGAAATTAATTGGATCGTTTTCCTTCAAAAGCCTCAGTGTGTTTGATTCCTTTTATACCACACTGTAAGTCTGGAACAGGAAATCACATTCGATTGGTATGAAAGGGTTCGTGAGAGAATCCAGACACACCGGAGACTCTCCTCATCATGAGGGTATCATGATCTTACAAACCAGATTCCAAAAAAGTTGGGACACTGTACAAATTGTAAATAAAAACAAAATGTAATGATGTGGAAGTTTCACATTTCAATATTTTATTCGAAATACAACATAGACGACATATCAAATGTTTAAACTGAGAAAATGTACAATTTTAAGGTAAAAATAAGTTGATTTTCAATTTCATGGCATCAACACATCTTAAAAAAGTTGTAACAAGGCCATGTTTACCACTGTGTGGCGTCCCCTAGTCTTTTTATAACAGTCTGCAAACGTCTGGGGACTGAGGAGACAAGTTGCTCAAGTTTAGGAATAGGAATGTTGTCCCATTCTTGTCTAATACAGGCTTCTAGTTGCTCAACTCTCTCAGGTCTTCTTTGTCCAGTCTTCCTCTTTATGATGCGCCAAATGTTTTGTATGGGTGAAAGATCTGGACTGCAGGCTGGCGATTTCAGTACCCGGATCCTTCTTCTACACAGCCATGATGTTGTAATTGATGCAGTATGTGGTCTGCCATTGTCATTTTGGAAAATGCAAGTTCTTCCCTAAAAGAGACGACGTCTGGATGGGAGCATATGTTGTTCTAGAACTTGGATATACCTTTCAGCATTGATGGTGCCTTTCCAGATGTGTAAGCTGCCCATGCCACATGCAACCCCATACCATCAGAGATGCAGACTTCTGAACTTAGCACTGATAACATCTTGGGTTGTCCTGATCCTCTTTAGTCCGGATGACATGGCGTCCCAGTTTTCCAAAAAGAATTTAAAATTTTGATTGTTTTCCACTTTGCCACAGCCTTGGCCCAGAGAAAACGCCCAGAGATTGTTCCAGGTTTTCTGAATCTTTAGATGATATTATGCACTGTAGATGATGAAAATGTCAAACTCTTTGCAATTTTTCTCTGAGAAACTTCTTTCTGATATTGCGCCACTATTTTTTGCCACAGCATTGGGGGAACTGGTGATCCTCTGCCCATCTTGACTTCTGAGAGACACTGCCAGTCAGAGAGGCTCTTTTTATACCCAATCATGTTGCTAATTGACCTAATAAGTTGCAAATTGGTCCTCCAGCTGTTCCTTATATGTACATTTAACTTTTCCGGGCTCTTATTGCTGCCTGTCCCAACTTTTTGGAATGTGATGCTCTCATGAAATCCAAAATGAGCCAATATTTGGCAAGACATTTTAAAATGTCTATCTTTCAACACTTAATATGTTATCTATATTCTATTTGTATTTGCACACAGAGAGAGAGAGAGAGAGAGAGAGAGAGAGAGAGAGAGAGAGAGAGAGAGAGAGAGAGAGAGAGAGAGAGAAATGGGAAAATAGAGGGAGAGAAAGAGAGAAAAAGAGGGAGAGGAAGAGAGAAAAAGAGGGAGAGGAAGAGAGAGCAAGAGAGAGACAAAAAGAAGGTGAAAGAGTGGGAGAGAGAGAGAGAGAGAGAGAGAGAGAGAGAGAGAGAGAGAGAGAGAGAGAGAAGAGAGAAAAAAGAGTGAGAGGGAGAGAGAGAGAGAGAGAGAGAGAGAGAGAGGGAGATGGGGGAGAGGGAGAGAGGGACAGATAGAGAGATCAGTTAGATTTATGGTGTTTGATTCTCTTATATAAGAAGGTATCTAGAACATTATATAACAGAACGTCTCATGGGGAAATGACTACACTACTGTATGTACAAAGAGAATTTGACATTGAAATTTTAATAGGGGTGTGTGTGTGTGTGTGTGTGTAGGGTGTGTGTGGCTGTGTGTGGCTGTGTGTAGGGGGTGTGTGGGTGTGTGTTTATGTGTGTGTGTGTGTGTGTGTGGTGTATGTGTGTCTTTGTTATGCATAATTTTGTGTACAGATGCATATGTGTATGTCACACTCGATAATATGACTTGAAACGTAAATTCTATATAAAATTTTAATTTGTGCGTGTGCATGTGCGTGTGTGTGTGCGCGTGTTGTGTGTAAGATCTGTTTATGTCTACTAATTCCCTCATGTTTTGCTTAATAGCTCAGTTTCTGTTCAGTAGCATTTTCACTGTGCTTATTTTAGCAAACAAGAAATGCTCTGGGTTATCAGCTCGGATACATTACACACACACACACACACACACACACACACACACACACAAACATGGGGAGCATATGGGATCCTGTGCAGTAGGTAGTGGTTTTAATCTCTCGCCTTTCACCCAGAGTGATGTTTATGGCAGAGAGGTCAAATAAGTACATAATAACCAGAGGTGGGAGACTCGAGTCATATGACTTGACTCGAGTCAGACTCGAGTCACATTTTTCTGGACTTGAGACTTACTTGACTAGATCTCTGAAAAGACTCGACTTGACTTTAGACTTGCTCCTTGTGACTTTAGACTTGCTCCTTGTGACTTTAGACTTGACTCGGACTTGTGCCTATTTACTTGAAATGACTTGTGGAAAATATTTTTTTTCAAATATTGTGATTTTTTTTATATATTTAAGAATGGACTATATATTTTCCAATAAGTCGGCGAACCCAATCCACTCTTCCGCATGCGTAAACCGCTAGACGCTATCCGGAAGCCGCTTGCCGCCTGCCAAAACAGCAGATCCCTCCGCGGACAAGACAACATGTACACCGCAACAACACCAGCCCCACCCCGAGAGGATAATAAAGTTCGGGTTTAGAGATTACGCGTACATGGCCAGTTTGATTTTTTGCAAATGCAATTCACTGTAATTTGCCTTCACATTGGCATTATTTTAAACTGTCCAAACATCACAGTTTAACATTGAAGTGGTCAAGGGTTAAAGTTGTTATGGCCAAATACATAAATCTGGTTTGATGTACGGTAAATTTCTCCATAAATACTGGGGCATGACCTGATAGTTTTATTTTTTTTACATTATTAAAGATATTAGAAAATTTATGAAAAGCCCTAGAGTAACATGATCATAATAGTTTGTGGATAACTCTTAACAGAGCAAACAATGTTGGGTTCATCACCTTTTAAAAACCACTGCCTCACTTGTACAGTAAGATTTTTTTTTTTTCTGATATTGATATTCTACTTTGAGTATGCAACCCATTGTTTGGTGTCTGATGAGATGACAGAGTATACTTTACAATTATAGGTATTATTATTATTACTATATGTTGAGATGGGGACATGTGACTGTTCACTCCATGTTTACACAGATACATCAGGGATTCATAGATAGAAATGATCCAGTTTAACAACTGTAGTTCTGACTCCTCCTGAGAAGGGAACATCAGCACATTCTACTGTCTAAAAAACTTACAATTAATTCTTGTTTACTTGTTCATTTAATTTATTTTTATTTTAGAGCATTTAAAGTGCTTCTTAACGATATTTTATTACACACAAGTTAATTTATTTATTTTTGTTACCCATCATCAGCCCTCTGTGTCTAAATAAGTAATAAAAGTCCCTGAGTTAAAAAATGTGTCAAACAAATCTGTGTGCGACTTGGTATGACTTGATGACTAAGTTGCGACTTGACTTGACTTGACTTGACAAAGAGTATGACTTGACTTGACTTGACTTGACCCTTACAACAGAATGACTTGACTTGACTTTGACTTGCAATGTTAAGACTTGGACTTGACTTGAGACTTTCATTTGGTGACTTACTCCCACCTCTGATAATAACACACACAAACACACACACACACACACACACACACACACACACACACACACACACACACACACACACACACACACACACAGGATTTATATACAATACTAAAACCTTCTACTTCTGCATTAATTGTACAGAGAGCTGGCAAGTTTTTTTTCCATCATATGCTGGTGCCAATCTGTTGTTAGTCGCAATCCAACAACATAAACAACAACACCGACACCACTACCAACAACAAAAGCAACAACAAAACAAACACCAACAACAACAACATCAACACCTTAACATCACCATCACCAACACCACTAACATCACCAATACCAATAACATCACCAACGACAATAACATCATCACCAACACCAATAATATCACCAACACCAACATCACCAACACCATAAACATCACTAACACCAATAACCTCACCAACACCAACATCACCAAACCCAACATCACCAACACCATAAACATCACTAACACCAATAACCTCACCAACACCAACATCACCAAACCCAACATCACCAACACCATAAACATCACTAACACCAATAACCTCACCAACACCAATAACATCACCAACACCTATAACATCACTAACACCAACACCATCATTATCAATAACAACAATATCATTACCAACACCATTACCAACACCAGCCCCAACATCATCACCAACTCCAATAACATCACAATCACCACCAATAACACCAATAACATCAACAACACCAATAACATCACCAACACCAATTACATCACCAACACCATTAACATCACCAACACAATAACATAACCAACATCAACACCAATACCATCAACAATACCAATAACATTACCAACACCAACGTCACCATCACCAACACCTATAACATCAACGACACCAACAACATCACAAACACCAATAACATCACCAACACCAATAACATCACCATCACCACCACCAATAACATCACCAAATCCAACATCACATCACACAGGGCGGTTTGTATGAACAGGATTTGAGTGTGATGTGATGTAACCTGGGGGACCGAAGGCTTTTCAGATTCTGAGGCAGGTATTTACTGATATTTATATCCACAGCATTAATATTTACTTGTACTTGAACCAAAATATCAGATACCTCAAGAGGTACCACAGGATACTACTTTAGTGATTGTGATGATGTTGATGTTGCTTTTGTTGTTGTTATTGCTGTTGATGGTGTTGATCTGATGTTGCTGTTGTTTTTAATGATGGCAATGCTGATGTTATTGCTGTTTGTGATGGTAGTGATGTTATTGGTAATGGTGATGTTATTGGTGTTGGTAATGATGGTGTTGGTGATGTAATGATGTTCGTATTGTGATGTTGGATTTGGTGATGTTATTGGTGGTGGTGATGGTGATGTTATTGGTGTTGGTGATGTTATTGGTGTTTGTGATGTTGTTGGTGTCGTTGATGTTATAGGTGTTGGTGATGGTGACGTTGGTGTTGGTAATGTTATTGGTATTGTTGATGGTATTGGTGTTGATGTTGGTTATGTTATTGTGTTGGTGATGTTGTTGGTGTCGTTGATGTTATAGGTGTTGGTGATGGTGACGTTGGTGTTGGTAATGTTATTGGTATTGTTGATGGTATTGGTGTTGATGTTGGTTATGTTATTGTGCCTCATGTGTAATGTCTCGCTTTTCCACACTCATATATGCAGCTTCGAGCTTTCGCACAGCTCGCAAGAGCATCACAGCGCTTCACCTCATAGAGTCCCAGAGGCCAGACAGAAAGGTCAGTCTAAACAGATTGTATTTTTATGTGAGGGAGCAGGAGAGGACGAGAAAGAAGGGTGTAGTGAATTACATTTTATGCTTTTCAAAGAATGATAAAATGGTCTAGTCTAGTTCTCACTGCATGTCTAAGTATAGGAGGTGTAACATGTCGGACAGTGCCTGAGAGTAAACGGTGGTCAAAGATGCATCAACATGTACATGGAGGAAGTTTATTGTTTACAGTATCTGTGATTAAATGTATTATTCTGGTTTCGCTGATCAGATTATTGGAAAATGATCTTAATGAGTGGTGCGCTTCAGGGAAATGCAAGAACTGACCTTTAGGCAAACAATAAATAAGAAAGCAAGAAAAAAACAATAAGGTGACAACGACAGCACCATAACCACCAAAAACAACAGCATCTACACTGACTACAACACTAACCATACCAAAATGACTATCACCAACACCCAAACCAACACCAACAAGAACAACAGCACCATCAACATCACTGACACCAACATCAACAATGCACAGCTCAACACAAATAACTACATCATGAACATTAACAGCACCACCAACACCATTACCAACTTTTACACTAACACTAATAAGTCCACCAAAATCAACAACACTCACACCAACAACAGCAAAAAAGTCCATCATCCCCATCATCATTCACACCAACAAAAATAGGTCCTCCACCACCACCATCACTCACACCAACACCAATAAGACCACCACCAACATCACTTACACTCACACCAACACTGATAAGACCACCAACACTCACACCAACACCAATAAGACCACCATCGCTCACAACACCAACACCAATAAGACCACCATCGCTCACACTAACACCAATAAGACCACCATCGCTCACACTAACAGCAATAAAAACACCATCACCATCAACAACACTCACACCATCACTGATAAGACCACCAACACTCACACCAACACCAATAAGACCACAACCAGCACTTACACCAACACCAATAAGACCACCATCGCTCACACTAACACCAATAAGA
>JBCEWE010000127.1:2123461-2135767 GCA_039877035.1 Silurus lanzhouensis | reverse complement strand
ACCTGTCCCAGAGTAGAATTTGGTGCAGTTCCTGTAAGCGATGTCCTCTTGTTTGACATCAAACTGCGGCAGAGCGATCTCGTCCATCTGAACTGGGTCACCAGACTGCCACATGAACACCAGGTCCTTCGTGGTGTAGCCGTCTGCAAATCACACACACACACACACACACACACACACACACACACACACACCACACACACACACACACACACACACTTCTTTACTCCTTTTAGTTCTTTACACTGATGACATGATTTTCTTCACTGAGGCACAGTGACAAACACGGAAGCAACAGCTACTTCTTTCTGCATCATTATTACTGATAGGAACACAGACAACATCTGACACGCCTCCTTCAATGTTATTGTTCGAAACAGATCCCACACCTCCATTATTAATAATAATAGAAACAAAGGCCATGCCTCCATCAATAGTAATAAGGGGAACAGAGGCCACACCTACATCAGTTTTATTGATGGAAACAAAGGCCACACCTCCTTAACTATTAATGATGGGAACAGAGGCCACGCCTACATCACTATTAATGATGGGAACAGAAGCCACAACTCCCTCAATATTAATCAGGGGAACAGAAGCCACACCCACATTCATATTAATGAGGGGGGGAAAGAAGCCACACCCACATTCATATTAATGAGGGAAACAGAAGCCACACCTCCATCACTATCAACGAGAGAAACAGAGGCCACACCTACATCACTATTACTGAAGGGAACAGAGGCCACACCTACATTATTATTATTGATGGAAAAAAAGGCCACACTTACATCGCTATTGCTGATGGTAACAAAGGCCACACCTACATAGTTATTAATGATGGGAACTGAGGCCACGCCTACATCACTATTAATGATGGGAACAGAGGCCACACCTACATCACTATTAATGATGGGAACAGAGGCCACACCTACATCACTATTAATGATAGGAACAGGAGGCCACACCTACATCACTATTAATGATGGGAACAGAGGCCACACCTACATCACTATTAATGATGGGAACAGAGCACACCTACATCACTATTAATGATGGAACAGAGCCACACCTACATCACTATTAATGATGGGAACAGAGGCCACACCTACATCACTATTAATGATGGGAACAGAGGCCACACCTACATCACTATTAATGATGGGAACATAGGCCACACCTACATCACTATTAATGATGGGAACAGAGGCCACACCTACATCACTATTAATGATGGGAACAGAGGCCACACCTACATCACTATTAATGATGGGAACAGAGGCCACCATCATTGTGACTAATGGAAAGACATGCCTGTATCACTGGTTGTGCCAGCTCCAGTCATGAAGATTGTGGACCTTTAAAGAAGTAGATGCCGACCTCCTGTACCCTCTAGCATCGTACCAGTGCCAATTGGATTTTACTTCATGTGGAGTTTGGACACTGGGCCTCTTCGAGTGTTTAAAGGCTCTGGCATGGAGAAGCTGGTGTTGGATCTGTGATGATCTTAAATGTATAATTTTATGAGTTGCTCAGTAGCTCCTGGTTTCATAACCACAAATGACTGTATAAGACTGTAGAAAGAACATCACTCATAATCTTACATTCCAGTACTCATGTTAGTTCTCACTCTGTTCTGTATTGTTTAAAGACTATAATCACACTCCTGATGTCACAAAAATAAGGATGGGTTCCCTTTTGAGTCTGGTTCCTCTCAAGGTTTCTTCCTCATAACATCTAAGGGAGTTTTTCCTCACCACAGTCTCCATGGCTGCTCATCAGGGATAAATACTATAGAAAAACACTTGAGTTGACTTCATCAATACTGACACACACACACACACACACACACACACACACACAAAATCCTGCAGATCCACATACATCCTGGTCTGCTATGTCACCTACTTTGCTCATATAGACTGCCTGTTTCATACAAACAGTATATTCACACGTGTGTGTGTGTGTGTGTGTGTGTGTGTGTGTGTGTGTGTGTGTGTTCACATGTCTTCTGTACTCTGGACCTAGCACATTTTCCCTCCCACACAGATGACTGCATTGCTGACGCACTGTGCCTGGCCCCCTACTGACTCGACAACTCACACTATACTATTTATATTAGCACACAGTAATGACTATCATTATACACTACAGAGCAAAAGTTTGTGCACCCTCAGGGTGATAGTATGGAAATTATGCTTTATTTTTGCGAGAGAAACACTGATAAAAACAGTGCATTTTATAAAAATATATCATTAGACGCATGTTTCAATCACACACTCACACACACACACACAAACACACACACACACAAAACATTCAAGAAACAGTCGGAAAAGACTGTCTCTTCAGTTTGCATTTTATAAAAAAAATAGTAAAACACTGTACAATCTGTATTGCGGAAATCAACTCAAACACACACAATACACTCTGAAAATAAATAACTTCCCGAGTGGAAATTCTAACAGAAACGTTTGGACGTATTGTAATGTCTTAAAACGTAATAAATCTACACAGACGTCTCGATGCTTGGATGGTGTTCAGTGTTCGCATGACTGTCACGTTCTGCTGATTTGTCCAGGCTGATAAGAGGACATGTTCCTCTTGAATGAAGTACATTCACAGAAACACCATGAAGAGATCTAGAAGACCCTGATGCACTATTTGATCATGAATGGGTGCATGGTGTGTTGTTGGTGTTTAAGTGTGTGGGTGTGTGTGTGTGTGTGTGTGTGTGTGCGTGCGTGTGTGTGTGTATATACTCACAGCTCTCTAGCTGCATCTTGCAAAGTTGTGTGTCCATGGGAAAAAGGGTGAGATCCAGTGGACATGATAGAGTCACTGACAACCTGCAAACACACACACACACACACACATGCTGAAGTTTCATATACCTTTTTATAAAACTTCATTTAGACTAGATTCTGTATTTCATGAAACACAGAGTGTGTGTGTGTGTAAAGGAGAGGTTTATGAGCAGATACACACTGCAAGCTTCATTAAGCCCGGCTGCCTGAAGAGCCGCAGTGGCAGATGAGGAAAAAACACAGAGGCAGAGGAAAAAAGAGTGAGAGAGAGAAAAAGCGAGATTGGGTGCCTGGCCTACGGCTAACACACACATGACAAGCGCAAACCCAGAATCCTCGTCTTCTGAATCTGATACAGTCTCAAGTTCCATCTTTCCATCTTTCTGTACTGCGCAGAGCAGAGATCCTGAGACAGAGTGGAACACGACAAGGATTCGCTCAGAGACCTACAGCTTTATTGTGTGTTAATGTTCATAATCAACGATTGAAACAATCAGAGAAAACAAGCTTTCCTTGGGATAATCACATAATCAATACACTCCAGCCAAGCACATACACCCACACACACACACACACACACACACACACACACACACACACACACACACACGGCTAAACAATATGACCATGTGAGCTGTCTGTCTGTCTGTCTATCTATCTATTTACTTCTTCTTTTGGCTTCTCCCATTAGGGGGCGCCACAGCAGATCATCCGTCTCCATACCCCCCCCTGTCCTCCACATCTGCCTCTTTTAAACCAACTACCTGCATGTCTTCACTCACCACATCCATAAACCTCCTCCTTGATCTTCCTCTTTTCCTCCTTTCTGGTGGCTCCATCCTCAGCATTCTCCTACTGATATACTCCATGTCCCTCCTCTGCACATGTCCAAACCATCTTAAGCTCTGCTACCTCCAGCTACACCTCCTATCTTTTACTCAACACCACTGTCTCTAAACCATACAACATCTCAGGTCTCACCACAGTCCTATAAACTTTCCCTTTCACTCTCACAGATACTCTTCTATCACAAATCACTCCTGCTATCACTCTTCTCCCACCCACTCCACCCTGCCTGCACTCTTTTCTTCACTTCTCTAACACACTCTCCATTACTTTGCACTGTTGACCCCAGGTACCTGAATTCCTCCACCTTCTCCAGCTCTTCTCCCTGCAACTGCACCACTCCACTGCCCTCCCTCTCATTCACACACATGTATTCTGTCTTAGTGACATTTCTCTTTCCATCCACACAAGAACAGTTTAAACACCTCCAATGTTCCTGGTCTTACTTCTTTTCCACTTGGTCTCCTGAACACACAACATCTTTACCAACATTTAAAGTACCAACCCGAACCTCCACTTCTCCTCCACTTCTCCTCCACTTCTCCTTTTCCTGCTGTCAGACATCTGATATATATATATATATATGTACACAGTTTCTCATAAAAGTAAGTGCACCCCTCACTTATCAGCAAACATTGTAGTGTATCTTCTCAGGGGACAATACTATAGAAATATATTATTATTATTATTATATTATTATTATTATTATTATTATTATTATATTTAAATATTATAATAATAAGTAGTCAATATGCAGCTTGTATAACAGTACAGATTTATTGTCCCCTAAAAATAACTCAACATGCAGCCATCATTATCTCAATAACTGCCAACAAAAGTGAGTCCACCCTCAGTGAACATGTCGAAGTGTGTATATTGTGTGAAAGCACCACTGTTATGTAGCACTGCTTTAATCCTCCTGGGTGTGGAATTCACCAAAGCTGCACAGGTTGTTGCTGGGATCCTCTTCCACTCCTCCATAATGACATCACGGAGCTGCTGGATGTTAAACACATGGCGCTTCTCCACCTTCTGCTTGACGATGACCCATAGGTGCCTATAGGGTTCAGGTCTGGAGACATACCTGTCCACTTCATCACCTTCAACTTCAGCTTCCTCAGGAAGGCAGTTGTGACCTTGTCAGTGTGTTGAAAAACTGCGGAGCAGCCGTTTTCTGCTTCAGAATGTCACAGTACATGTTGGAATCCATGTTTCCCTCAATAAACTGGAGCTCCTCAGTACCAGCATCACTCACGCAGCCCCAGATCATGATGCTACCACCACCATGCATGACTGTAGGTGAAACACAATGTTCTTGGTTCTCCTCACCAGGGCATCACCACAAATGCTGAACCAAACAAGTTTATCTTAGTCTCTTCAGACCACAGGACATGGTTTTGTAATTCATGCTCTTGGAGAGGTTGATTTCAGCAACTGCTTTCTTGTTAGCCAGCTTCTGAAGAGGCTTTCTTCTAAGACGACGGCATGCAAAATGACTTGTTGCCGTTTGTTCTCATCACTGACAAATGGCCCTTCCACTTCTGCAACCTCCAATGCTGCAGCACTCATGCATCTGTTTTTTTGAAGCAGCTTCTGCACCTGACACACAGCACGAGTACTCAACTTCTTTGATGGACCCTTGCGAGGCCTGTTCTTAGTGGAACCCTTCTTGGAAAACCTCTGTATGACCCTGACCACTGTACTGTAACTCAGTTTCAGGGTGTTTCTGATCTTCTTACAGCCTCTGCATTTTTGTGGAGAGCAATAATTCAAATTCAAACTCAGAGTCTTTACCATGAGGTGCATGTAGAACATCAAGTGGTCAGTACGAGAGAATTGGACTCAAAGCACCACATTTTAACTGCTCTAATACAAGATACACACATTTCTATGGTTCTGTCAAGCAGACAAAAACATCAACATGATGAATAGGACATTTGGCTTTGCATGATTACATGACGTACAGATGTTATCACTGAGGGTGTACTCACTTTTGTTGGCAGCCTTTTCGACAATAATGGCTGTATGTTGAGTTATTGTAAGAATTGTAGTCTTTAATGATTTTGGGGTCATTGTTCTGCTGCAAAATAACTTCGGGACCAATCAGACATTTCCCTGATACTACTGCATGATGGAGAAGTATCTGCCTGTATTTCTTAGCATTGAGGACACCATTAATCCTGACCAACTCTCCAACTCCAATTGCAGAAACAAAGCTGCAAACCTGCGGGTACCCTCCACCGTGCTTCACTGTTGCCTGCAGAAACTCATTATTGTACCACTTTTCAGCCCTTTAGCAAACAACCTGCACCATTTTTCTGCCCCAGTTCCTATGTCTTCATGCAGAGTTGAGTCGCTTAGCCTTGTTTTCATGTCAGAGGTTTGGCTTTTTGACTGCAACTCCTCCATAAAGACCACTTCTGACCAGATTTCTCAGGACAGTAGATATGTCCCTGGGTCCCAATGTTTTCTTCCAGTTCTTTGCAGAAGGCACTGCTGAACCTCTTCTGATACTGAAGTGAAGGAAGCATGATGCGTCTTTTATTACGCAACAAGTTTGCTTGTCCACTACACCACTACATCTACGCTCCTTAACTTTGCCCGTTTTTTTGTGCTTCTTCAAAACAGGTTGAATCTTGAAAACCTTTGAAATCTGTGCCTGGGCGAGACTTTAATGATGCAGTAGGACTCCCTCATGTCTTGTTGCTGAGCTCAGTTTTGACGTGGTGCATGATCTGTGACACCTGTCTTCCACACCCTCACCTTGTTAGCAGAGTTTGGCTCCTCACCCAGTTTGAAGCTGCTACGCAACTGTTTCAGTTTCAGTTAATGACTGGGTTTCAAACTACATATGAAACTGATGATCGTTAGCACCGTCTTGAATCAGAAACTTGAGTCTGATCCTACAAAATCCCTGAATTTGTGTGCAAAAGTAAGAACTGAAAAGCAGAGAGAGATCATTTGATTTGACATTTACTTTCCATTTTGTTAATTGAGAAAAATTAATTATTAACTGAAACTGAATGTTTTCTCTTTGCAGCTTGAGGAAGTTCCCTTTTGCAGTCCTAATAGCCGTGATTCATGAAACTGTCGGATGACATCAAAAACAGAGTGAAAGATCCGTTTAAAACCTTCATCTCTTCTCTGTACATATTTACATGACATAAGCATGAGGCACACCCCAAGTGTCTCTGATTATTCACCTCATTTACATAAAAACATGCCCCTATTTTGGTGAATGCTTCATTTCTGAGCTCATAAAATGAAAGCGCAGAGCAGATATGCGGAAGAGGAAGGAAGAAGTGAAGAAGAAATGACCTCATGCTAATAAGAACGTCGCCATTGCGGAAGATGAACAGCAGGATGTTCTCCTGCGTCACGTCGTGGAAGTTGGCGTTCTTCTCATTGGCGAAAAACAGATCGGGCTTCCACAGGCACTGGAACATTTTCGGGTCCACCGTCAGAGCGTCGGACTTGAAGTCTGTTGGCAGACGCAACCTCGGGTCGTTCCAGCGCTGCCGCAGGAAAATGTTCACACGGTAATCCTGAGAAATGAACACAGAGCAAGAGAAAGCAGCTGTTTCAATTTCATAAATGATAGATAGATAGATAGATAGATAGATAGATAGATAGATAGATAGATAGATAGATAGATAGATAGATAGATAGATAGATAGATAGATAGATAGATAGATAGATAAAAATTAATAAATGGATGGGTGGATGGATGGATAAAGAGTTTGGATGGATGGATGGATGGATGGATGGATAAAGAGTTTGGATAGATGGATGGATGGATGGATGGATGGATGAATAAAGAGTTTGGATAAATGAATGGATGGATGGATGGATGAATAAAGAGTTTGGATGGATAGATGGATGGATAGATAAAGAGTTTGGACAGATGGATTGATGGATAGATGAATGGATGGATGGATGGATGGATAAAGAGTTTGGACAGATGGATGGATGGATGGATGGATGGATGGATGGATGGATGGATGGATGGATGAAGGATGGATGGATGGATGATGGATGGATGGATGGATGGATGGATGGATGGATGGATGGATGAATAAAGAGTTTGGATGGATGGATGGATGGATGAATGGATGGATGGATGAATGGATGAATAGATGGATGGATGGATGAATGGATGGATGGATGGATGAATGGATGAATAGATGGATGGATGGATGGATAATGGATGAATAGATGGATGGATGGATGAATGGATGAATAGATGGATGGATGGATGGATGGATGGATGGATGGATGAATGGATGGATGGATGGCTAAAATTATGTTTTAGATAAATTGATAAACATAATTTAAAAAGGCACAATATAACAGTATAAATGAAGTTGTTTACCATTGTGGTCTCTTGAATTGAGCCAAAGCTGTTTATGAAAATGTTCACCTTATCCTCCACTGGGATGCCTACACACACACACACACACACACACACACACACACACACACACACACACACACACACACACACACGCACAATTAATTCATGATAGTGGTGTGTATTCGTATGAAATCTATAACTGCAAAATGTACCTTAAATATACAGGGAGTGCAGAATTATTAGGCAAATGAGTATTTTGACCACATCATCCTCGTTATGCATGTTGTCTTACTCCAAGCTGTATAGGCTGGAAAGCCTACTACCAATTAAGCATATTAGGTGATGTGCATCTCTGTAATGAGAAGGGGTGTGGTCTAATGACATCAACACCCTATATCAGGTGTGCATAATTATTAGGCAACTTCCTTTCCTTTGGCAAAATGGGTCAAAAGAAGGACTTGACAGGCTCAGAAAAGTCAAAAATAGTGAGATATATTGCAGAGGGATGCAGCAGTCTTAAAATAGCCAAGCTTCTGAAGCGTGATCATCGAACAATCAAGCGTTTCATTCAAAATAGTCAACAGGGTCGCAAGAAGCGTGTGGAAAAACCAAGGCGCAAAATAACTGCCCGTGAACTGAGAAAAGTCAAGCGTGCAGCTGCCAAGATGCCACTTGCCACCAGTTTGGCCATATTTCAGAGCTGCAACATCACTGGAGTGCCCAAAAGCACAAGGTGTGCAATACTCAGAGACATGGCCAAGGTAAGAAAGGCAGAAAGTCGACCACCACTGAACAAGACACACAAGCTGAAACGTCAAGACTGGGCCAAGAAATATCTCAAGACTGATTTTTCTAAGGTTTTATGGACTGATGAAATGAGAGTGAGTCTTGATGGGCCAGATGGATGGGCCCGTGGCTGGATTGGTAAAGGGCAGAGAGCTCCAGTCCGACTCAGACGCCAGCAAGGTGGAGGTGGAGTACTGGTTTGGGCTGGTATCATCAAAGATGAGCTTGTGGGGCCTTTTCGGGTTGAGGATGGAGTCAAGCTGAACTCCCAGTCCTACTGCCAGTTTCTGGAAGACACCTTCTTCAAGCAGTGGTACAGGAAGAAGTCTGCATCCTTCAAGAAAAACATGATTTTCATGCAGGACAATGCTCCATCACACACGTCCAAGTACTCCACAGCGTGGCTGGCAAGAAAGGGTATAAAAGAAGAAAATCGAGTGATATGGCCTCCTTGTTCACCTGATCTGAACCCCATTGAGAACCTGTGGTCCATCATCAAATGTGCGATTTACAAGGAGGGAAAACAGTACACCTCTCTGAACAGTGTCTGGGAGGCTGTGGTTGCTGCTGCACGCAATGTTGATGGTGAACAGATCAAAACACTGACAGAATCCATGGATGGCAGGCTTTTGAGTGTCCTTGCAAAGAAAGGTGGCTATATTGGTCACTGATTTGTTTTTGTTTGGTTTTTGAATGTCAGAAATGTATATTTGTGAATGTTGAGATGTTATATTGGTTTCACTGGTAAAAATAAATAATTGAAATGGGTATAAATTTGTTTTTTGTTAAGTTGCCTAATAATTATGCACAGTAATAGTCACCTGCACACACAGATATCCCCCTAAAATAGCTAAAACTAAAAACTACTTCCAGAAATATTCAGCTTTGATATGAATGAGTTTTTTGTGTTCATTGAGAACATGGTTGTTGTTCAAATTAAATCCTCAAATGAAATTAATCCTCAAAAATACAACTTGCCTAATAATTCTGCACTCCCTGTAGAACTTTGAAAGGAATGCTTTTGCTCAAGCATGATTGTGGAATGAGGGCTCTTGTCCTTTGCCGCTTTGATACCACACTCCTGTACCACACTCCTGTTCTACACTCCTGTACCACACTCCTGTTCTACACTCCTGTACCACACTTCTGTTCTACACTCCTGTACCACACTTCTGTACCACACTTCTGTACCACGCTCCTGTACCACGCTCCTGTACCACGCTCCTGTACCACGCTCCTGTACCACGCTCCTGTACCACGCTCATGTTCTACGCTCCTGTACCACGCTCCTGTACCATGCTCCTGTACCACACTTCTGTTCTACACTCCTGTACCACACTTCTGTACCACGCTCCTGTACCACGCTCCTGTACCACGCTCCTGTTCTACGCTCCTGTACCACTCTTCTGTTCTACACTCCTGTTCTACGCTCCTGTACCACACTTCTCCTGTACCACTGTTTTGTTCTACACTCCTGTTCTACGCTCCTGTTCTACACTCCTGTTCTACGCTCCTGTACCATGCTCCTGTACCACTCTTCTGTTCTACACTCCTGTTCTACGCTCCTGTACCATGCTCCTGTACCACTGTTTTGTTCTACACTCCTGTTCTACGCTCCTGTACCATGCTCCTGTACCACTCTTCTGTTCTACGCTCCTGTACCACGCTCCTGTACCACACTCCTGTACCACTCTTCTGTTCTACACTCCTGTTCTACGCTCCTGTACCACACTTCTGTACCACTGTTTTGTTCTACACTCCTGTTCTACGCTCCTGTACCATGCTCCTGTACCACTCTTCTGTTCTACGCTCCTGTACCACGCCCCTGTACCACACTTCTGTAACACACTCCTGTTCTACGCTCCTGTTCTACACTCCTGTATCACGCTCCTGTACCATGCTCCTGTACCACTCTTCTGTTCTACACTCCTGTTCTACGCTCCTGTACCATGCTCCTGTACCACTGTTTTGTTCTACACTCCTGTTCTACGCTCCTGTACCACGCTCCTGTACCACTGTTTTGTTCTACACTCCTGTTCTACGCTCCTGTACCATGCTCCTGTACCACTCTTCTGTTCTACGCTCCTGTACCACGCCCCTGTACCACACTTCTGTAACACACTCCTGTTCTACGCTCCTGTTCTACACTCCTGTATCACGCTCCTGTACCACTAAACTACACTCCTGTACCACGCTGTAATTCCAACATCATTTTTGTGACACTCGAGAGCTTCTAATTATCCAGTACACTCCAATTACAGTCCTAATGAGCTCATCCATATCTATACTTTGAGCTTGTCAGATCTGTGTACAAACTGTACCTGGGTTTACTTTCTAGGACTTTCTGGAAATTTCTATATCATTGCACTGAAATTCATGCTGAGGCATTAAAGCATATGAATAGATCCTTAGATCACAACATTCAGATTATTGTCTTTGTGTAGAAATAAAGATAATGAGTTTGTAGCGTTGGACAGCAGTACCTTGGAAGTTGGGCCGGATTCGGGAGTCATACGTCACGAGCAAACGGTTCAGGATATTGCTGGTCGAATTGGCAGGAACTCGATCGAGGTCCTCGGCTGATAACTGACTGTAATCGAGAAACAAAATCACCCACTCTACACATTCTATACTAAAAGATCTTTAGCAGAGATCTCGATAAACAGTGCGCAGCAAAAGTGTTGCTAACAGCATTCCCTAATAGTGCTGAAGCTAGCGGTAAACTTGGCTTGTGTATTAGTTCAATTAATCATTGATCAAATGCAATATTTTTTTTTATACAACCCCAATTCCAAAAAAGTTGGAACACTGTGTAAAATGTAAATAAAAACAGTATGCAATGATCTGCAAATCTCATAAATTCATATTCCATTCACAATAAAACAAACAAAACAAAACAAACAAACAAAATGTTTAAACTGAGAATATTAATAAAATTTGGGACATGACCATGTTTACTACTGTGTAGCATCAAGTCTTCTGTCTGTATACATCGGGGAACTGAGGAGATCTGAGGGGAAGTTTTAGGAGAAGAATGTTGTGTCTGATACAGGATTCTAGCTGCTCAACAGTTCTGGGTGTCAACAAGCCAGATGGTCCCTCTCCTCTTTAGTCCAGAGGACGTGGTGTTCATGGTGTTTTTTTTCCATTTTGATTCATCTGACCACAGAACAGTTTTTCACTCTGGCGCAGAGAGGATGGCGGCGTTTCTGGATCATGTTCACGCATTCTTTCTTCTTTACATGATAGAGATTTAACCTGCATTTTGAATGACATGAAAAACTGTATTCACAGATAATGATTTCCGGAAGTGTTAATGAGCCCATGTAGCGATTTCCATGACAGAATCATGACTGCTTTAACTGCAGTGCCCCCTGAGGCCCCAAAGATCAACAGCATCCAATATGGATTTTCACCCAGAACAAAAGTTTCTCCAAATTCTTTAAAACTTTTAATATTATTTCCTACAAATAATGAGATATTCAACTGTTTTTCTGAAATTGCTCTACAACT